>JAQFVV010001576.1:0-59872 GCA_028023455.1 Epiperipatus broadwayi
ATATATTTTATACTAAAATATATGGTTACAATATATATATATATATATATATATATATATATATATATATATATATATATATATATCAGAGACAAAGCATTCATGTATTAAATGGAATGAATGCTTCTGTAGAAAAATTCACTAAAACTTTCAAAAGCTTTAATTAAAATTTAATTTAAAATATTCACTTGCAATTTTTTTTTACCAACAGTTGAATTGTTTTTATATATAGAAAGGAACTTGACTAACACATTCTCATAGATTATAAGAAGTTCAAACAATGCTAAGATCTAATTTACAGTTGGAACTTTGAAGAATGTTAAAATGATTTGGAAGATAAAAATATATTGATAATGTATTATCTATATTTAAACTAATCACAATCTGATTATAATGAACAATTCAAATTCATTATTTTTTTATATGGAATTACTGTTAACTTTCAATTTTTTTACTAACAGTTGAATTGTTTTTATATATGGAAAGAATGAACTTGACTAATGCTTTCCCATGTTCCTATATAGATCATAAGAAGTTCAAACAATGCTAAGATCTAATTTACAGTTAAAACTTTTGAGAACGTTAAAAGGATTTGGAAGATAAAAACATATTAATATATTCTCTGATTTATAGATAAGAGAGTTTCAGATTTTTCTAGATGTGTGTAATGTATACATATATTAGGTGCTATTATGTAAAAATTGTTGTGGTAAGTGAAATAAAAACATTATATTAAAAAAGAAGTGTGCTTCCATTCCTACGCTTTGTTACTGATATATATATATATATATATATATATTATACTGGGTTTGATCCATTGAAGATCACACTTAACCTGCAAGCTTGGTTTAGCTGGTTTTCAACCTTATTTATAATACATTTATAATCTTATTTAATTATAAATATTTGAGAATGAACCGGCATGTTCGAGCAAAGTGGAGAATACTATTGATAGCAAAGCTGTCAATATTACCCATGATCAGACTGAGTTATGCAATGCATAACATGATCACATTTTCAGATTGTGGCCACCTTGACTGCTAGATTCAAACCCCTACTATCCAAACACTTTATTTGTTTTGGAGTAAACCCCGGATGCCAGCTTGTTCAGAACTAACATGTTTGGACAGTAGGCCCATAATCCAGCACTTGAAAAATCCCTTAACTAGCTCAGTCTATTTTTAATTCAATAACAAAATATTGTTTCACTTAAATAGTGGCAAAAGAATTGTCTGACAAAATAAAGTTTTAGTTTAAAGACAATTTATTTTAATTAACATTTATTAAACTAATTTTGAATATTTTATAAATCTTATTTAATTAATAACACACGCACATTTTAAATTCACATACTATAATATCTTATGAGAGAGCATTAAATAATATTTGAAATACAAAATACAATGAAATCACTATATACTAACACATGAACACACACAACATTTTAAACACACATATTAATAGTTCATCTATGTATGCTATAGAGTTCTTAAACTTGACCATTGAGGCTTTACCAATGCAATGGCTACTTTAGAAATGAATATAAGAAAAATGTGTTATTACCTATGATTTTGAACATGGATACTTCTTGATATTTGCTGCTTTTAATGAGATATTTCTAACCAGTTAGATTTGAAGTTTTTTTGTGATTTGATGCTTATTATTCAGAGGCATTTTCTTTAAGACAATTAGATATTGAGCAGCTTCAGGTTGTTACACAGGCATCACTTTTATCGAGTAGGTTGGCTGTTTTCATTGGACTTCAGGCTGGAGAAAGTCGTATGTTTTGTGAGGTTTTAACTCTGCATTCTTGATTCTGGATATATAATAAATGGACTGATATAACTCACTGATAGATTGTAGTAAACTTATCTCAAATGCAACCCAAACACAACTCAAACTCAACTAACTGTCTGATAAAAAATTGACTATTTATACATCCAGCGTATTGTCATTTTGATATCCTCCAGCTATATCTGTTGTTGAAATTCCTTTGATAATCTTTTAATTACATGTTTTTCGAGATCATTTAATTAGTAGCCATGCAAACGTTGTTTTTATATTTTTAATTAGTAGCCATCGCTGAGTGTTTTTTAATTTTTTAACTTTCATTTATTTTTTAATATTTAATACGCATACATTATATTTACAATCGCACGCACATATATAATTTAAGATCCACTCACTATTCAGTTTTAAGATGACTTTTTTTCTTTCTTTAACTTAAATAAAAGAGATTTATGTTTTTAAACTTTTAACTTATATTTCAATTAATAATAATAATAATAAAAAACTCTTTACTTCTTTTATAAAACTTAAACTTTTATTGATGAAAGATTTTTTATTTTAATATTTTTTTAAACAAAATTATTATGTGCCAACACAATGTCGGTACAATAAGAAAGTTGCTTGGAAAAGGGGTGTTACATTGAATAATTTATTAAATAATACAAAAGAAGTTTTTGATAGAAAGACTATTCCTGGTGTGGTATATTTTATTCCTTGTTTATTTTGTAAGAAGGTTTACATAGGTCAGAGTAGTTTGAGTTTAAATGAAAGAATAAAGGTTCATAAAAGTAGAGTTAAAAATAGATATCTTAGTTCTGCTTTGTATGTCCATGAAAAAGATACAGGCCACACTATTGATTTTGATGAAGCTAAGGTTGTCTTCTTTGAGAGAAATGAAATCAAAAGAAGAATTAAAGAGTCTTTATTATTGAAAATTTATTATTCTGAAGCAATTAGCTTATTTAAGAGTTCTTTTAATATTAAGGGTGGATGGGAAGTGAATGGATTTGTGGGTAGTTTTTAATAGTATATATAATATGTGGTTTTTTTGTAGTTCTTTACACTTGAGAAGTCTGCTTGTAGCAGTGAAACCTTAGGTTGTGTTTTAATATTATTTTTATGCTGGTCTGGTTTAATTTTAGATTTGGGGTAGTTTTGATATATATATATATATATATATATATATATATATATATATATATATATATATATATATATATATATATATATATATTGTACTAAGTATTCGGAATTTAGTTTAAGCCCAATAATAAATGCTCAATGCTGATGAATAGCAGATATAAATAGTAAAATTTATTATATGCAGTCGCACATTTATATATAATTACATATTTGACAGAAACTGATTGTGGGTTTTGCTCATATCTTTCTATTTAAGCATGCACTGGAGATGTAATATTGTATATCACATACAATAGCTCACATTTTTTTGATTGTGCATTAAATATAATGGCTCACATCATTTAGATAAGTTCTGTCTCTGATAAAGTATATAATATTTTATTGAAATGATAATTGCACAATATTATTTATATGCATATATTTTTAATACAAATGCCTTTCTTTTCTCTGTATAATATGATTATATAAATTAAGATTATAGCATAAACAAAATTAAAAGAATAATAATGTAATTACTAGTAATAAATTTAGGTAGCATATTTATATATTATGTATGTTTAATTATTTACATTCATAAAAAATAATAATAATAATTTACCATAGTGTACTTTTTAAAGTAAAATGAATAATAAATTATTCTATATTTTTTTAAAGTAAAAGGAATAGTAAAGTATTAGAATTTTACCACAATCAAACATGCTCCATTCAATATCCTATTTAATCAATAAACTTTTTTTTTCTATAGAAACACTATACAGTCTTGTTATCAGCAAACTACACTCCCTCTAATTGCTTTAATGTTTTGAATTCACATCAGTTTTGGAATCTATTTATACCCCTATTTACCATTACTCATTTTAAATTCTTGATAAATTATGTAGCTTTCTATTCCAATTCAAGAATGTTTTTTTTTTCTGCCACTACAAAATGTGGGTTTTTAATTTATCACTTGGAAAAATACAGAATTTCTTAAATTTCTTAATACTTTTAACTTTATGCTTAGAAAACATTTTATTACACAAAATATTATATTACATTAAAATTTGGACAGAATATAAAAAAAGCAAATTATAAAATGTGCTTTCATGTAATTAAATACATATTATTAATAAATATGATGGTGGTTAATGATAGAAAAATGGCTGCTGCTTTATTGTAAAATTTATTAAATTTAGGAATTTTAGGATTTCTGATTGTTGTTTATTTACATTTTTTTTTGTTTGTTTATATTTTGTTTTTAGATAGTATTTAATTGAAGTATTGTATACCTGGGTCTTTTTTTACACGGACTTATTTAACACGATTTTGAAGTTACGCGATTTGTGTTTCACCGGAAGTCGATTTCCGATAATGTGCTATTACTTTAAATAAATTTTGTGCACTTACATTATATTGAAAGAAATAGCACATTATTGGAATTCGATTTTCATCTTAGTAATTTCAATATTTTCAGTGCTTTATAATAGTAAGATTTTATGCAATAATGAAATTAAAATCATGATTTTCACATTTTATGTATACACATATTAAATTTTACAAGATTATAATGTAAATTTGTTCAAACATTGTGCATGTTAATTTTGCATTTTAAATCACATTCTGTTTTTGCTTTTTAAAAAAGAACGTAATCAATTATTATTTTCTTATTAATGACACTAATCATTAACGTGCTCTTAAATTCCAATGAGAGCTAAGTGGTTGTATGTCTGGATATTGCGAGCTTCATAAACAATTAATAAAATCATCGTCTCAAAGATTAATTACTAATTACGTTGTCACCAGAAAATCATAATAATTAAAATGTGTATAAAAAAAATGAAATTACTGTACTGTAAATTATGCATAAAAATATATTATTTTGAATAAAATTAAATATTATAGTTAAAAAAAGTTTGTCTTGTATCAATTTTTTTCAAATTTGAAATTTTTTATTAGTCATATTTTATTTCTTTATTTTTTTTTTGCGCAAATTTTAAAGTAATTTTACGTTGGTGCTTTGCTTTTATGCGAATTTTGAAAAATCACAGACCGCATCCCCCCTTTTTCAATGTAAGTTACATCTATTTTTGCACGATTTTGTTTGCGCGTGTTCTCTGAGGAACCTATCTATTGCGTAAAATGAGACTCAGGTGTATATTGTTACAGTATGTATTGGGACTTCATTGTAGTAACAAAATTAAATTCACCCAGCACAATATTGGGCAATATCTAGATCATTGCCAAAACTACCCATTATCATCGATTTATATATTTTAATTATGCAAAGTTTAATCTCAAGTAATGACCGATGAATTAGTTATGTTTGTCGAACTATAATTACTCTCAGTCATTCACCTGGACTGACTAAAAATCATATTGACTAGTACAGTCAGCTTCAGAGGATTGGTTTGTATATTTTTACTATTTGTTAAATATTAATTTTCATCTTTAAATCACTCACATTACCTAAGGGCACTTTGAAATTTTTTTGTGCTTCAAACAATCCACAGTTATGCATACTGTCTACTATGCATTCTGATTGAGAATTGAATACAGAATGGGTACAATTATTACTCTCTAATTGCAAATTAAGAAGCTAATGAATTAACAGATTATGAGAGTGGCAAGAAAATTCAAAGTAAATACAAAATCATGTTTCATTCCTATCCAATATATTAAATTTTTTTTATATGGTGAGAATGAGGATACATCTATGAATACATAAATCATTTTTGCATAATGTGCCTATTTGCATATATTTCTGGTTGCAGTTAATACTTTGTTTTATCTACCCTTTATCTTCTTAAAATAGAAATTTACATTGTTTAATATGTCATAATATATAAAAATATATAAATGAAATTAAAAATTGTATAATATCTTCAAGAGAGAGAAGGAAAATAATTCTGAGAAGTTTACCAATTATTGCATCTATTAATAATTAATTGTTAGCATGTTGAAATATTAAAGTTAATTATGATATAACTGAAATGAAGATCTTACCAATTCTACTGTTCAGTAGTTTTTTCATACTGTCTTTAATGTTTTGCCTTTTTTTTTTTTTTTAACATGCATAGTTTGATTTTTGTATTCACTTTTGAAAGTATTCTAAATAATTATTTTATTTACAGATTAATTTTTTTATTTAAAAAGTTATTCTTTTATATCTTGAATTTTCCACAAATGTATTTCTATACAAATAGCTTTGTTAAATTTTATTGTGTTATCGGTTTAACTTTTTTTTACATTATTATTGTAGATTACTTTGGAATTGATGCATTTTCATTAGTCAACAGTTTATCAACTTAGATACATATTTTATGGAAGTAATATAATTTTCTTCTTTTTTCTTTTCCTATGTATTGATTTCTACTTTAACATATCATACCATTTACACGTTTCTTAAACACTTTATAATACTCTTTATTTATATCAAAACTAACAGTTTCGACTGTCCTGCAGTTATCATCAGAGCTACAATGTTCAAATATATAATTATATAATTAATACACTTTTACACATATTCATATACATAATCAAATACATAATAATTGTGTATTTAATTATGTATAAGAATATGATATATATTTTATCCTGTAATATACAATAAGGAAGTTAAAGACACTTGTGATTGACAGAGTGTATATGCATTCTTCTATTATCTCTTTTATTTCCTAATAATGATGATAATTCAATTAAATTGACAATTAGCAAAACATTTTATAAGTAATATAAAGATGAAAAAAGCAATAATGATATCTTAGAATTTTTTTAGTATTGCTGAATCTTCATTTTTCAGAAAACTTGATGCAAATTTCTTTTGGGGGGAGGGGGTATTTACTAGTTTTCAAGGAAGTTGGATTGTTAATTATTTCAAATATTTGTGACTGATGAATGAATCATTTTCAATGGGCGCAATTGCAATTAGAACACACTGATTGCAACTGGAAGTAACTATCTTTCTACACCTTCTATTTTCTCAAATAAGTTTGTGTTTGCCTGAATTGAATTTAGAAATCATTTGTTGTTTGAAAAATATATTCACTTGAACATCATTTTTTTAGTTTTATAAAAATTGAAGTTTTGAAATACTCAAATTAATTTTACATACATTATTCATTAAAACAATAATAAAAAAATTGGTGCTTGTCTTATAGATAGAGACACTGTAGGATGGCTATGTTTTCACGCTAAAACTATAAAATATGAACATTCATGGGCTGTTGATTTTAATAATTTTTCTGTGCTTTTTTGTAATGTGAAAATAAAAACAAAACAAAATCGTCTTTTTTAAATATTATTTTTTATTAACGTATACAATTTAAATGATAATAATAAATGTAAAACAAAATCAACAAATTACAATTTGATTCGTGTTTTTTTATATCATATACTTTTTAAATTGAGTTACGGCTTTTTTTAATTAATTTTCTATCGGATATTTTTTTACTTGTGTTACGGCTTTTTTTTATCAATTTTCTATTGGTTATTTTTTTACTTGTGTTACGACTTTTTGTTGTTGTTTAACTAAAAAAATTATAATCGTAATAAAAGTAAAAGTTGTTATGGTTAGATTTAGGGTTAGTTTAGGGTTAGGCTTAGGGTTTGTTTTAGGGTTAGTTTAGGGTTAGGTTTAGGGTTAGTTTTAGGTTTAGGGTTAGTTTTAGGGTTAGTGTTCTGTTTGTTTGTAATGCTAAAATAAAAAAATTCAAAATCATAAGCATACTCGGACAGAAGAAAGAAACTCAAACTTTTTTAAACAACAAACAAATGTCTTCTTTACTTATTAAATATGTTTATAATATTTGCTTTTTATTAAATTTACAAAAAAACCTGTACATTTGGACTTTTCTTACTGGATATTTTTCTCGTACCGCTCTTTTTTTCTTCAAAAATATACAGACGGTAGAATCTTCTTTGTCTTGTGAATGTTACTAACTGTACGTTACTTGACACGTTACCTAATTGCAACTCAATAAAAACATAGATATTTAACATTTACCCAAATAAAAGTTCAATACAGTACGTTGTAAAAAGTCTTATAATTATTGTTTTAAAACATCTGAACATTTCAATAGTTTAAAATAAAAAAAAATCCAATGAAAACAACATTTCAATACAATTCAAATACAAACTCTCTCATCAAGCCGTATTGTTTTATAAATTGTGCGAATTCGTAAAATGTAATTGCTGCTTAGCAACATACATGCTGTACTGCGATGCGACATAGCAGCCTGCATTCTGTAGCACAACAAAAAAGTTGTATTGTAGAAAACGCGGGTTCGAACGTGTCGGCCACGGAAACAGCATTTTAATGTGTTTTGGTGTGAAAAGCGCGCCATAGAACAGCGTCTTTAGCTATAAGATGAGTACCAAAAAATTATTCATCTTACAAACAAACAAATATTTATTTCACATTTTCCAATTTTTAATGTATACATTAGTTTCAGTTACCCTTAATAATATGAGAACAGTATTTAAAATAGATATAACTTTTAGAAATGATAAAGTTGTTTTCATGGCTGGCAGTTTTATTTCATTACAAAAACTCAAAACACTTCAAAACACTCAAAACACTCTAAGTATTAAACTTAATTAATATATAGGCATTTTCATTGTCTGTACTTAATTTTTGCTATAACAGTTCAAATATTTTAGCATAAATAAATGAATTTTTTTTTATATACATATTTTTTTAATATTATATACCGATTAATTTTAGTTTTAATTTTATAATAATAATTTTTCATGACGTGAATTATTGTACAAAATAAATAATAATTTTTAATATACCCACACACTTGTAATGTTTTTTTTTTCTTATTTAATATATTATTTCAGTTTTCATGGTTTTTCTCTTTTGGAAATTGTTTAACTTTGCAAAGCTCTATTTATATAAACACATGCCATTTTATATCTGTGTATTAAAGATTGAAGATTTCTTCAACAGTATTTATTTTTTTGTCACTTTTCATTAATTCTAAAAATGTAATAGTTTATATATACAGTGTCCCTATATTATCCACTTTGTAGAAAGTCATATTAATTTTTTTTACAGCTATCTTAAATTAGTCCTATACTTATTTATTAATTTCTTTAACCATAATATACAAAAATAACAGGAAGTAACCTACCAATATAATATAAGGATATTTAGAGGGATGACATTATGAAATTGGTAGAAGATTTTTATCAAGAATTATATAGTAATAAAGAACAAGTACCTCCTATATCTATTACATCTTCCGAATTGCCCAGAATTTTAAATGAAGAAGTGAGAAATGCAATTAAATGTATGAAAAAAGGAAAGGCTCCAGGTAATGATGGAATTGTAATTGATATATTAAAAGAAGCAGGTGAAGAAACAGAAAAAATATTAGCAAAGTTATATACCAAATATCTAAATGATAAAGATGTACCGGATGATTGGAAGAATGCAGTAATTATATTAATATTTAAAAAAGGTGATAAAGAAGATATTAGAAATTACAGACCTATCAGCCTTTTATCAGTTTTATATAAAATTTTTACCAAGATAATTACAACTCGTCTACAGAGAACCTTGGATTTTCACCAACCAAGAGAACAAGCTGGATTTAAAAGTGGTTTTAGTACAGTAGATCATATTCAAGTATTGAGAGAAGTTATAGAAAGGACAAATGAATATGAGTTGTCATTATGTTTTGGATTTGTAGATTATGAAAAGGCATTTGATTCTATAAACATTTCTTCAGTGATTAAAGCATTGGATCATCAAGGTATAGATCCAGGATATTGTCATATTTTAAAGAATATTTATAAAAATGCAACAGCAACAATTAGATTACATAATGATACTGGGAAAGTCAACATTGAGAAAGGTGTAAGACAAGGTGACTCCATATCTCCAAAACTTTTTACAGCAGTGCTGCAAGAAGTATTTTGTGGATTAAAATGGGAAACTAAAGGAGTGAAAGTAAATGGAGATTATTTAAGTCATTTAGATTTCGCAGATGATGTAGTTGTTTTTGCAAATAATGCTTCCGAGCTGCAGGAAATGTTGCAGGAGTTATCAGATGAAAGTAGGAAAGTAGGACTAAAGATAAATGTTAAAAAGACTAAAGTAATGTTTAATCGATTTGCTCAAAATATGAAAATAAAGATTGATTATGATGAATTAGAAGAAGTTAAGAGTTACAAATACCTTGGTCAGATTATTAATACAGATGGAAACATAATAGAGGAAATTAATCATAGAATTAAACTTGGTTGGAGTGCTTTTGGTAGAAATAACTTGATATTAAAAGGAAATATGCCTATGTGTTTGAAAAGAAAGGTTTTTAACAAATGTGTTTTACCAGTTCTTATTTATGGATCTGAGACTTGGACACTTAATAGAAGATCAATACACAGACTTCAGACCCCTCAAAAGAAGTATGGAGAGATGTATGTTGGGAGTAACAAGAAGAGATCGAAAACGCAATGTATGGGTAAGAGAACAAACAGGTGTTACTGACCTCATTGAAAAAATTAAAAGATTGAAGTGGAGTTGGGCTGGACATATTGCTAGAAGAGATGATAATAGATGGACAATTGAAATTTTAAACTGGATTCCAAGAGATTGTAAAAGACCCAGAAGGAGACCACATGTAAGATGGATGGATGAAATAAGAAAATGTGTAGGGGTGATGCAGAGAAGAGAAGCTAAAGATCGGAGAAGATGGATTAAACTTGGAGAGACCTTCATCCTGCAGTGGATTGATAATGGTTGATAATGATGATGATGAATGAATGAATTAATATTTACTTGATTATGATCATAGAAGGTAAGTTTATATTTATGGGAAGTTCTCATTCTTCGCTTCTGTATATTTCCATCTTTTTATTTAATTATGATAGAAAAATGCAACAATTTGATAAATTCTTCATTTTTTTCAGAATTGGGAGCTTTAAAATGTGACAAATTACAAAATAAATAATTTCACAAAGCAAAAGCTTAAGTGCTGAATAATTTAAAAGCATTACCGTTTGCTGTAATCATTGTGTTAGAATGATAGCTAATATTATGCTCTTATACTAAACTCACCTTTTTTTTACTGTATTAATCTTTAATACTATAGACTATAAAAAAAGAGTTGTTGTTACAGTTTAAACTAAAAGTTATATATAAAAAAATGTGAATGGAGTATAGATGTCACTTATTATTTAGTAACTATCTGAGCTCATTTTCAGAATTTAATTAAGGAATAGGGAGAAATTAAGAAAGAGTTATAACAAGCTTTACCATTCATTTGCCAAATTAACATAGAAAAGAGATAGCATTATGGAGCTAATAAAATGATAATTATTGGTCCTGATTGAAGATGTCTCTTGATGCATTTTACAGGCAATAGTCACAAATAGTTTAAAGATAGCAGATGTTAAAAGTTTTGAAAATAAAAACAGTAATTTAAATTAGTATTAACATTTTTTTGTATTTATTGATTGGTTTTATTGTTTTCAAAACCATTAAAAATATAAAAATTCTCCTAGAAAGTTCACAGAACTGACATTGATGAAACTAAGTTTTTCTTGTGAATTAAAATTTTTGATTGAGAAGTGTGATTATAATTTCAAATATAATTTTATGATTTTGGACTTCTTTTTTCATATGAGTAGGGAAGTGAACTCTGGCCAACTGCTTGGAAGGTAGCTATGCTAACCACTAGGCCACCAACCCTTGACATGATTTAGGACTTTATTGGAAATAAATGCCATTTTGCACTTATATTTAATGAAAATAAAATCTGCATTTTGCTATTCCTAATTGTAAAGCTGGCAGAAATGGATCCAATAACACCAGTGAATTAAAAACTAAGGAAACTGATGGAATTTTATATCAACATCAAAAAATGATAACTTCATGTTTGAACTGGAAATAAAAACTTGTCTGCAATATTACTAAGAATGTTTATTTTCAAAAAAATATGAATAAATACAATAAACTTTTGATTTTTTTTTTAAAGAAACAAATAATAACTACTCAAGAATATGCATGCCAATAAAATCCTTCTCATTTTGCTTTGTGCAGTTTTATGTTGTGCTTTTCTTTTATTTATAGTGATTTATTATGACTATTTGTGTTTATTCACATCTTGTTTATTTTGTTTTTACGTGATTATAAAGCATATATAATGAAGTAATATAATATTTTAATGGATGTTTAGATGGAAATATTTGTGAGGAGTTATTCATTTATAATTATTTAATTAATTATTATTTTTTACTTAGGATAGTAGCAATCGAGGCTAACTCCTTTTGAATGCAATAACCTGACAGTTTTATTTTCATTCTTAGCCTGGGATAATTAATCTTGATTGGTTTCTACCTAAATAAAGAACCTTTTAATTATATAATCATAAATATATAATTTCACTCAAATTTTTTTTAATGAGTTAATATATATGTATACAGGTTGATTAATATATATTTTTACCTCAATACATAAAACTTAATATTGGTATTTTAATTTTTTTCAGTAGTGGTTAAATTTTATTAACATCATTTCTATGGAAATTTGTTTCCCATTCTTCACTATCTTATTTTTTTAAGTGATTTTTCTGTAATCAGTCAAACTTGAAAAGTAAGAGTCATTTGAAATTTTTTTTATCAATTTAAGTTACTAATGTATTTTGTATAGAAAATATATTTATTGTTGAAGCATCTTTTACTTATCTTAGAAAATTCATTAATTTTCCGAGATGATAAACCTTAGCCATTTCATTGTAAGACATAAGTAAATAATTAGTTACTCTGTATGTGGATTCTCTGTAATATAATATAAATTATATCACAAAATCATTTGACATAACAGCTTTTTTAGTTTTATAATTTTGTATATAAAAGGTGGAATTTTAGAAAGATATATTCATTATCAGCATCCATTGTAGAATATACTCATTTAATGTATTTTATAATTTTATATATAATATATGAATTTTTTCTACAATACAGGCTTTTTCATACCTGTACTGCCATATGTAATATATAGGGGGTTTGAACTCAGACTTTCACACGATCCTCAACTATTTTTTTTATATGTCAAATGCATTGACCTGGAAACGAACCCGGGCCAGCTACTTGGAAGGCAGCTATGCTAACCGCTAGGCCACCAACGCTTGATGACACTCAACTATTTTATCCTACCAGTTTGAGTATTTGTTGTTGAAAAATTATTTATTTTTGTATAAGAGTAATTTTATTTTGTTCTGAATAATTTTGCTGAGTTGTATTAACATATTAACTGTTTCATAATATTTTCAGTAGTAATATTATTGATATTATATATAATTTATTTAGGAAATAATTTTTTAATATTTTTAAAGAAATTTTCGTTATCATAAAGCTAGGATAAAGAAAGATATAATATTAAAGTTAATATATATATATATATAATGCGCAGTAATTTTAAAGAAAGATATAATATTAAAGTTAATATATATATATATATAATGCGCAGTAATTTTAAATACAATCTTTTAAAGATATATTAAACAATCTTTTATTATATTTATATTACCAACATTTTATTTTTTCTTACTATCAATTTAACACAATTTTTTTTAAAAATATATATATATGTCAAAGATTATTTCCTCTGTTTTTTATACTTGTAATTAAATAAATATAGGATACATTTGAAAAAGCATTGGTATAATGATTTTACATGTAATTGCTCAATTTTGTTAAATCATATATATATATTACATTAAATGCTAACATAAATGAAATACATGCTAATTTCTTTATCTTGAGTGAAACTTTCTTTATGTAAGATTTAAAAAGTAATTAAAGCTTTGTTAATTATAAAATTAAATGAAAAAAAAATCATATCTGTATTTTTAAAGTATTAGGTAAATTAAATCTGTAATTTACAAGACTAAGATACTTCAGGAAATAAATTAGTTTTCTTCTCTTTAATTCTGAGTAATTTTAATTAAATATTAAATTGCATTCGAAAGTAATTTTTAATTAAAACCGACATGTTTGATTTTTAAATTGGATTTAGCTGATTTTCATTCTGATTTTTGATTAATGGAATTATTATTTTTGAAATTGTTCGAAGTAATATTTAGTAATTTTATTTTTTAATAATCAGTGTTTAAAAAAAATATGGTCATCACTAACAATAATATTAAATAAAATTACTATAAAATACATATCAATAAATAACATTTACTCATCTTAGCTACTCACGAAACAGAATAAATATATTCACTAAAAATATATAATATATAAAAATAAAGGATTTTATTTATTTATCTAAATGTTAATTTAAAATATCATCTACAAAGTTTTTTTTTTCAAAAAATAGTTCGTAATTTTCCATATATATATATAAATGAATATACCAAACTTCTCTTTAAAACTTGTTTTTTATATGACTATTATAAAAATATAACTACACACCAACGTTTCAACTATTTTATAATATAATCTTTTTCAAGGAACACTAAAAAATAAAAATACAAATATATAATAATAAATATAAATATCACATATTCCAAACAAATCCAAAAACATTAAACAATAACTAAAAAAATTCACTTTACCTCAATACCTTTTCTATTGCAAACAATCTCAAAACTTTACCAAATTTTTTTACATTCGAAACCCTAAAAACATTTAATTAACAAATCTTTTTTTTTTCTTTTCTCATTTAATTCAGATTTAATTTTACTAATGTAAATTCCTTTATTATTCTTGCATGATATGACTTTATGGATTCTAAAAGATTTATTTCAAAATCTTTATGTTTTTGGAGTATTTTTGGATAGGTATATAAACATAAAAAATTTGATAAAGTTTTGAGATTGTTTGCAATGGAAAAGATGCTGAAATAAAGACAATTTTTTTAATGTTTTTGAATTTGTTTTGAATATGCGATATTTATATTTATTGTTATATATTTGTATTTTTATTTTTTAGTGTTTCTTGAAAAAAACTATATTATTAAATAGTCAAAACGTTGGTGTGTAATTTTATTTTTATAATAGTCATATAAAAAAATGTTTTAAAAAGAAGCTTGATGTATTCATTTATATATTAAATATTAATATAATAATCAATAAAGCAAGTCATATATAACATGAAATTGCTTTTATAAGCTTGTATTTACAAAAATGTAATAGAGAGAGCATACCAAATAGCTCAAACAAGCTTTTAATTGATAAGTGCGGTAAGAGAAAATATTAAAAATTTCTATCTGGAACATTTTTATCCCCAGACAAATTGGTTTCAGGCTTATGGCTCACCTCAGTGAGGAGCTAGAATATTCAGACACTAGATCTAAAATATGAACTCAAAACCCAGCACTTATTTCATACATAATATTTAAGTAGAAACTCTGAAGTCTTTGGACATGAAAATGTCTTTTACTACAGCTAAAGAGACATATTATATCATCTCTAATGTCCACGCCATGAATAAAAAAGAAACATTTTACGCCATCTCTAGGAAGTGGCAAATCTAGGTCAACAAAAATCTAGTCCATCCTAATTTGCATATTTCACATCTTCGGATTCCAGCTACTTCTTTGAAAATGAAGGCTTAGACTTTTGAAAGCGCTTGAGTATAAAATTTATCATTTGTTAAGTCGGTGATTGTCTATTTAATATAGAAATATTATTTATATAGCTTATAGCTTATGTGTGTATTTATATTAACACAAAATATAGATTTTACATAACTTAAATAGTAATAATTTACTAAGGCTGTAACCTTAGAAATAAGCGTCTGAAAAATACGAAGGTAGGGACCTCTATAGGTCTTAAAACACAAGCTTACACTATGAAGAAAAGAGAGAATCCTTCCTTACTTCAACCTACTTTTTATATATAAATAGGTGAAGCTGAAGTGTTTTGATCTAAGAGTGTGAAGCTATTCAATACTTCACTAATTAAGTCCACAATTCTTATAATACATTAATACTCGCGAAATCTTACAATTTACTATGAGTCAATGAAAAGATCTTATAGTAAGAAATCTGTTACGATAATTTAAAGTTGTAATTATAAATTTTATTAAACGCCCATTATTATATTAAGTAATAATTTACTAAGGCTGTAACCTTAGAAATAAGCGTCTGAAAAATACGAAGGTAGGGACCTCTATAGGTCTTAAAACACAAGCTTACGCTATGAAGAAAAGAGAGAATCCTTCCTTACTTCAACCTACTTTTTATATATAAATAGGTGAAGCTGAAGTGTTTTGATCTAAGAGTGTGAAGCTATTCAATACTTCACTAATTAAGTCCACAATTCTTATAATACATTAATACTCGCGAAATCTTACAATTTACTACGAGTCAATGAAAAGATCGTTTAATAAAATTTATAATTACAACTTTAAATTATCGTAACAGATTTCTTACTATAAGATCTTTTCATTGACTCGTAGTAAATTGTAAGATTTCGCGAGTATTAATGTATTATAAGAATTGTGGACTTAATTAGTGAAGTATTGAATAGCTTCACACTCTTAGATCAAAACACTTCAGCTTCACCTATTTATATATAAAAAGTAGGTTGAAGTAAGGAAGGATTCTCTCTTTTCTTCATAGCATAAGCTTGTGTTTTAAGACCTATAGAGGTCCCTACCTTCGTATTTTTCAGACGCTTATTTCTAAAGTTACAGCCTTAGTAAATTATTACTTAATATAATAATGGGCGTTTAATAAAATTTATAATTATAACTTAAATAGCTATATGGGACAGAACCAAATTTAGATATACCATATATTAATAGCCTCATATTATAATTTCTTTAAAATCTTAATCTATCAGTTATAGTCCTAGATATGCAAGAAGTCCTCTTTTCTCACAATTACATTGAATATGATTTTGCATGATCTCCATTGATAAATTGTAGGACATTATAGTAAAAAATTTGGTGGTTAATGAATACAAGTTTAATGAACTGGAAGCTTATAAATTAAACTAAAGAATGCCAGCACACCCTTTTATGTATTTAACACAATGCAAATATGTTATTTTATTATATCCAAACTTCCAAAAATAGCTTTTTCCAATCTATTAAATACTTATAGCTTAAATATGAAGCTAGAAATTAAGAAGGCAAAATTTAGATATCATCTGTCATTTGAAAATGCAATATATACTTTAGGCTACTATTAGGACTTATAGTAAGCAAATGTTTTTAATCAAATAAAATCAAAAAGTACTTTAAAAATTGTAAAATTAATGTGCAAAACATAAAGTAAATATAAATTTACCAAATGTTTACCCATATAAAATAAACTTTTGATTGCTAAGAGGATTATATTCCAAAACAATTTTTTATTATTGATTATGATAAAAAAAAGTAACATTTTAGAGAAATTTCATATAGTAAAAAAAAAGAAGCCATTAAAAAAGAAGCAAATTTTCAATATGGAGGACTGAAGAGTTGGAAAGTGGAGAAGATTGAAGCCTGACCATTAAAGTTTGAATATTTGTTATCTTAATATAAACTGAGCACTGATTATATATATATATATGTGTGTGTGTGTGTGAGAGAGAGAGAGAGAGAGAAATGATGATCTGGACTCACTAATGAGTGTTGGTTCTGAATGAAATATATATATTGGAGATCATTTATCTTTTTCACATGTATGTGGTCATGTGTATTGGTTGTATAAGATGGAGTGAATGACTAAAGGGAGCTTGAAAGTCTGAATTCAAATCTCTTCTAATTACATCCAGCTTAAAACATAAATAATATACATGTACTTAATTATTAAATTTAAAAATCCTAAAAAAACTATTGCAATTTTTTTTAATCTTTTATTTTAAAATTGATAATAATAAAAGGTACTTTGGTATTAGAGCTACAACATGGAGCATATATTAAACCTACTGTACCTGTTCACATTTATATCAATCTGCTGATAACTTTGTAATCTTGGAATATGACAACATAATAATGTGATTTGCAATATTAATGAAATGATGACATTACACAAAAAAATTGTTAGTTTAAATACACACTAAACAAATATTAAATGATCTCAGTTTTTAAATAACAAGACATTCAGATATGTACGACTTAGACACTAATAATTGTTAAGAATAACATTTGAAATCAAAACAAAAAAATGTAATTTGCGATCTTAATGAAATGATGGCATTACACAACATAATTTGTTTAAATATGCAATAAACAAAATGATTTTCATTTTTAAATAATATTTATAAAAACACATTAACTAATATACGTAAGACTTTCACATTAATAACTTTTGAGAATGACATTCCCAATCAAAAGAAAATGTGATTTGGAATTTTAATGAAATGATGCCATTATACAAAAAAATTGTTACTAAACAAAAAGTAAATGATTTTCGTTTTTAAATAATATTTATAAAAATACATTAAGTATACCCATACAATACTTACCATGTAATATATAACAGGAATTGTTACCTTGAAACAAAACATTTCACATGTTATATTACCACAGAAAATGGAAATCTCTACTAAAAAATTTTCCTCCGAAAATGTAGCATGTGATTGCAGAGTATGCTGGGATTTTCAATAGAAATGCTAATAAGCATACTTTTTTTTATAAACAAATTAAATATATAAAAAAAAGAAACAAAAACCGAAAATATACAACTGTATGATAGCTGTTGTTAAAAAGAAATCTGGTCAATAACTGAAAATGTCGAAGTATTATAAAAAAAAAACGCATTTATAAAAAAAAAAACGTTTTGCCACATATACTCACAGGGATTATTTCCTTTTAGTTTGACATCATCACAACATCACACATTTATTGTGGGTGGGAAAAGGTCTTCTATCTCCCCTATGGTGCAGCTCTAATACCAAAGTACCTAATAAAAAGACATCCTTCATTTACTTTGATTATTTCTTAGAATGCTTTTAAATTTAAAGGTAAAATTGCAAATGGGTAAATAAAAACAAGATGACATTTGTTTATTACATATATATATATATATATAAACACACAAAATATATCATTTATATATATATATATATATATATATATATATATAAATGATATATTTTGTGTGTTTATCAATGTATGATTTTGATTATGAATATACTGATGTTTTGGCTTGAGCACACAAGCCATCAAATGGACAATGAATAGAATATTATAATACTGAAACTTTGATATATTTAGAATCATGCAGGGATGAATCCACAAAATATGTCATTTATATATGTGTAACCCATGAACATTTTCTTATCACCACTATGTATATATTAAATTGAATGTGAAGTGAAGAAAAAACATTAACTGATTCATAACTTATTTTTATTATAATTTTTTCAATCAAATAATTTTTTTTATTGATTATTATGTTAATCCATATTGTAACAGGATGGGGGTAATAAGGGGGTCATAGAATGGTCATCTCTGGTTGTGATGGAACATCATCATTCACCCCAGTCAATTCAATTTAAAATTTATTAAAAGTATAAAGATATTAAATAATGTTAAAGTAATTTTTATATCCAAAAATATATAAGAAATTTTATCTATTAAGAGAGAGCATGAGATTATAAAATCTCTTTGTGAGATCAGCACAGCTAAAGATTAGTTATTCCTCAGAGCAACCACAAATATAAATATAAATCAACCATCATTATCAAAAAAGTAAGTATGAGCAATACCCAAAATATCATTCGTCATCATGAATGATCTAACAATCAAACTACTTCAACACAATAATTCAGAATAAAATCAACATTCCATCTTGTGACTGGATTTGAACAATAAAAATATAAATTCACAGTTAATTTTGTGACTGGATTGGAAATGGGTTTTCTGTAGACCAGGCTAACTATTGAGCCTTTGCTAGCTTGGGCAATTATTTAAACATAATCTGAATGCACCACTTAAAATGGTAATCCATAAAGAATACATAACCAGAAAAATCTAAATAATAATGCTGGGACATTAAAACATGCTGATCATCATCATTGCTCTGGCCACTTGTACTGTTCAACTATAAACTTAACTTCTAATAAGACTAAACTAAAATAAAATGTAGTGCATGGGTTTTAAAGAATATACTCTTAGTGCCAACCAGAATGTTATCAATCATCAATATAATCATCATCATCATCTGGATGCTGATAAGCACTAATATACACCCCCAGTTATATATCAGCCATTATTGCATGATTCTAGCTCAGAAGAACACAAGCTCATTACTGTAAATGACCATAAGATGATGGAAACGTATTCTAAAAATATTTAGAACCATTGGAATATTCATAATTGAACACAAGTTTATTAACAATAAAAATTAAAAATAATAATATTAATGTCTAGAATAAGGCTATGCATATATCAATTAGGCCTTCTGATTTTGATTAACATACAATAATAACATTATCACATTGTGATTTACATATATGTGATTAATATAAACTTTAAGTTATTACATGGTGATTACATATATGTGCACAAATGCACAATTTATAATATACAATTAATATATTTCAATTGATATTCAATAATGACAAGATTATTAAATTTTACATATATGTTCTATTTGACACATGCACACATGCATGTGTGTGCATGTAATTTCTGAACATATTTAACTTGTCCTACAATAATACATGATTAAACTTTTAAGTTATATTTTTAATAATACAAATACCTATGCTAGATTTACTAAAACATCTATAGAATTGCACAGATTTTTATTATATTTAATTTTATCAAACAGTAAATGACAATAATGTTTATAATTACTAATTCCATTTTGAATATACATAGAATTTACATATATATGTCTATCAATAATAAAAAACAATCAGTTTATCAAATTCTATTACAGTTTTTTTTCTTTAAAAAATAAAGTATAGACAATTTTTGACAGAAAAGTTATTTTTTATCAGGTAACTCTTAACTAATTATAGTTATCTTTTTTCTTTTTAAAAGGCAATAGTCACTTTTATGACAGATCACTTTTTGATTGTTGATTAATTAATTATCAACAGCTTTTAAATTAATCTAAAAGATTTGCATTTTTGATTTTAATTCAAACAAAATTATGAATGCATTATTTTAAAAAAATTAACTTTAAAATAATATTCTATATATGTCTCAGATCACAAGTTGCTTCTCTAAAAGATTTTAAAATATCTTTTAACTTTTAATTCTGTCTCATATTTTTTTAATCCAAGCAGAGTTATTTATTTGCATTACTCTTTTTTTAAAAAATATAGAGTTTAAACAATTTAAGATGATACTGTTCTATGTTATATATGTCACTTTTTAGAATGTCATTTAAAAAAAATGAATTATTTAAAACAACTGATGTTATATATGTGAGGCAATGCAGTTGTCTGTGGTTCCTTGCATGTATAGATATAAAGCAGCATATATCTACCAATTCTTTGGCAAACTGATGGGAAAATATCATCATCATGGAAGTATAGTCCAGGCAGTTGTCACTATTGGGAAAGTACAATCAGGTATGTTGGCATTCCATGAGCTCCTTCTGTCTAGAGCTTGACAAGCTATCTTGATTTGATAGATTTCAGGAAAGCAACTGTCTTCAGCACAAATTTGTAGCTATGAATTTCAACAGAAAGAAGTGGGCCATTTTCCCCCATATGAATTCATATTCCACCATTGATATGTAGACTGCTGCTGGATCTCCTGACATGACTTCAGCTACATCTCATGGGAGATCTACATAGATCTGCCAGCCATCTATGGCCAGCTAAAACCAACTGCCACTAACTTTAACAAGCTGCAACAAAATATTAAACCAGACTCTTCTGGCCAGTTCTTACAAAACTGCAAGCCAAACTGAAATATTTTTTATCAGTCTTTTTATAATCTTGGTTGGGTCAGGTGATAGTGACTGTTTTCAATCTGTCTAAACCTTTGGAAAATAAGTTTGAAGTTTTATCAGGGTATGATATACATGTTTTTACTTAGATAGAGATATACAAATTAATTAAAAGATTTCAAAAATACATAATAGAAATTTTTACAATTATTAGAACATTTGTTTTTAAATTTCAAAATCAGAATAATAATAATAATTTATTTAGACCTTTTAAAGTGTTTTAATTTATAATAAAATTTTGTTTTTAATCCAGAGTTATTTAACCCTTTATTTAATATTTTTTATTCCAGGAATTGTAGAAAAATATCTACAAAAATTTATGTCTGTGTTTATTTCTACTTTTCCTTTACTTTATATATATATATGCTGTGTGCTTTGTAACCCAGATGATTACAATATTTTTATGCTATATATATCTAATAACTAATGATTACAGTATTTCAAACTAAACACAAAAATAATAAACTTTCCAAATGCAGTTAATATCCATGCACTAGCCTTTTTATCAAACTATTCAGAACATGTAAAATAACCTGTACATGTCCTTGGATCTTATAGAGGTGGCAAGTCTAGCTTTTTATGTAAATATTATACTTTTATTATATTACAGTCCTAATTTAATTTTTTTATTAGATTTGGCCCATATTGATTATAAATTCAATCATCATATTTTAAAAGACTGTTTTAAAATGAACAATGCATAACATTGTCAACTTATATGCTTCTAAGAGAGTAATAATTTCATCCTCTACTCATAAGCATTTGAATTTTTTAAATATTACATATTGTTGAAGCTAATTTTTATATTTGTCTTTAGGTGACTTATGTGCTTTCTTTTTTTTAGATTTAATTTTAAATTGAGTTAAGTATTTGATGAGTTCTACACACACACACACACACACACACACACACATATATATATATATATATATATATATATATATATATATATATATATATATATATATATATATAGTAACAAAACATCATGTTGCTAGACTATTGTTTTAGATATTGTGTGAGGTTATCAGATAAACTATTTTGGTGTTAATTTTGAGAACTAAGGCACCATTAATCATTAAAATTAAAAAAAAAAATGTAATCATAGCTATATGGAATACCAAGACTGTAATTATAGTAGAGAATTTTTTAAATTTATTGTAAAGGTTCTAAAAGAAATTACCAGATACAAGATAGATGCAATATGACGGACAAAATAAAAATGGTAAGAATTTGTTATTAAGAAAACAGCAATAGAAATAATGATATAAATATAGTTTTAGTTCAAGAACAAGACTTATATAAACAGTACTTTTATACAGCTGTATTTTTGATTATTAGATTGAAGATGCCATTAATAATTATGATGATGAAAAGTTAAATATATATAAAGAAAATTAAAAAAAATGAAAAGAGATAAATTTCAATTGTATAACGTTATAGATTAGATACAAGAAATGCAATGTTTAAAAATTAATAAATTTCTGTAGAAAAAGTAGCTTATAGTAATGAATATATGGTTTTAAGTGAAATAATGAAAAGGGGAATTATATAGAGAGAGTTTCAGTTCTTGCAAATTGATTTTATTTAGATAATCTATTGAATCAAATTATGTAAAAATTATTATATAGATAGTTGCTTTGGAGATCAATTGACATCACATGACCACCGCTTCGTGTGCTTGTGTATAACTGTTTTAAAACAGGCAAAACTCACTATACGTATTGCCACATACAGCAAGCTAGAGTAATCAATGGATGCCAGAAGGAGCTCCTCACTGACGAAGGTCACAAGCCAGAAACTAGTCTGGGGATATTGGATGAGTAGGCACTAGATGAGGATTTTATGCACAAGCCTTCTGGCATCCATTGATTACTCTAGCTTGCTGGGTGTGGCAATATGTATAATGAGTTTTGCCTGCTTTTGAGATCAATTGACATAAACTCAAAGTTTTAAAAAAATTTACTTAATCTGGAATGAGTCATTGTAACATTGTGTAAAATTGCTCTAGGCAAAATATTTTAGAAACTATTAAAAACATATCTATGTTTTTAGAGATAATGTGAATTTTGATTACAATATCACTAATAAAGTTGAAGTGATTTTTTAATAGATTAATAACTGAATACAGAAAGGACACTTGATAAAACAAAAGATATTAGGGAAATGTTTATATTTGGATAAGTGATGGTACTAAATAATAGTAACCTTAGTTATAAAGTAAAATAAATATGGCAATTATTCAGAAGAGGTTTATCAAATGTTTTAGTAAAGAACATATATCTTGAACGAAATAAGAAAATAAAAACTTTTGAGCTTGCAACGATATGATGAAAGTTGATATCTCTGTAGATGGTTGAAGTATGTATAAAAGTCTAAGCAGTAAACATAACAAGGAGTGAAATATCTAAAGCAGTGAGAGTTTGATAAGAAGGGAAGTATAAAAAAGTAGAAAATTTATAAAGAAGATATACATTTGATTTAATTAATTTCAAAATGAAACTGATCAGTTGTGGACCACATGTTATCTGAGTGAAAGTTATTACTAAAAATAATAAGTTGTTATTAAGAAAACTGGTTTTGTTGAAAAAATGAAAAGAAAGCATAAGTAAAAAGAGTCACATGGATAAGACCAAAACATATATCATTGTGAAGCTTAAACTGAGATTAAAATAAATTTGGAATAGAAATTAATATCAACAATTTTATTAAAGACTATAAGAGAATATTTTTTGGAAGAATTAATTAGTGTAAAAGTTTTACAACAATTTAATCTTAAGTATATTAGATATATTGATAACAGATTAGATAGGTTTTATTTGTAAATTTCAATTTGCATTTTAAAAAGATAGAGAATTAAAAGATACAAAAGAATAAAAATGAAATTTACTTTTTGATGTATGAATCTTGAAGAAACATTTGATAGCATGAATTGTATTATTTTTATAAATATATTAAAAAAGAGAGGTTGAGGGCTGGTAGTTCAGGGAAATATTTTTTTTCTCTACTCATTAACCATCTTATATTACTACAGGTATAAGTTTATTGTTATAATTAATGTTTGAAAAGTAAGAAACAGATTAATTGCAATTCAGAATAATTTGAACATAAACTAAAGTTTTCCATTTTTTACTTTTAATTACTATTAAAGTAGAAAATTCTTGTTAGCCAAGATGTCCAACGATTATCTTAATCACTGTTACAAAACTATAAAAGAGGAAAAAAAATATTTTAAAGTTTTTAAATTTTTTTTTGGTACTCATTGTTTAGACAGGCCAGCTACTTGGTGGTGTTATTTCTTTGCAAAAGCACAAAAATATGCCATTATTCGCTTGATTTCCATCCGAATAACAGTGGTACATATGTATGATGTTATGCAGTTTATCTATATGCTAACTATTAAAACTTGAATACAATATGAGTTGAGGGTAGTTGTATTTTTAATTACTGTAACTCTTTAAATATTGCCTTTCAAATAATCATCTTACAAGTAAACTGACGCAGTATTGTATCCTAAAAATTGTTATCCTGTCTACATGGTTCCCTACATATTTTTGAATGGTGAAAAAATTCAGACAGTGTATTTGAGAATAAAGTTGATGCACGATAATGTGTTGATGCACATTTTGTGTGAGAATCTCTGCAATGCTAAAAAAAATGGCTTTATTTATTCAGCCATATTTAAAGTTTTGGCAATTGCCTGTGATCAAAAACATTCTGACACATTGCAAAACATGTATTTGTGGAGCAAGGATGAAACAGGAGGGTTATCAGTTCAGGTGCAAGTCTGCCTCATGTAGATGTAAATGTTTGATCCATAAGCAAACCTGGTTCGATGGCTTAAGAATACCGTTACTAAATAATGTTCAATCGTAATTAGTTTTCTGGTTCGAAAATGAGTTTAAAAGTAATTTAAAAATAAAATGACCCCATTTTACCAAATAATGTTCAATCATTAAATTGTTTTAAATTAATTTTCAAAATGTAAAAGAATTGCATTCCAAAAAAAAAAATGGTTTGAAAATATATTTAATACCGTTACCAAATAATGTTCAATCGTAATTAGTTTTCAAAATGTAAAAGAATTGAAATCCCAAAAAATGGACTAAATAATGTTCGATTATAAATTGTTTTAAATTACTTTACAAAATGTCCAACCAGAATTGTTATAATAGTGTGTTTTTAGCAGATAAGAATGCCACCAAGTGTCTGGCCTGTCTAAATGATAAGTACCTTTTTTTTATTAATATGTTTTATCTCATATGAAGTTAGAATTTATAATATATATATAATTAACTTTCAAGCAAAATATAATCTTTAATCTTTAGAAATATGCAAATGTGTTTATCTACAAGCCCTAAATAAATGTTATTTAACTTATTTCTGCCTATTTATACTTTTTATAAGAAATTTAAATTTTAGTTTTTATATACATGTTTCATTTATCCACATTTATATTTATATTATTCCTCTATAACCTCTGTAAGATATAATTTAAATGTAATTTCTCAAAATATTTTTCACTCTTGAAATTTTGTAATTTGGAACAAAATAATTTATTTCTGCTATATGAATAAAGAAAAGGTATTTTTCTTTTACACATTATTTTAAACTTTAAAAATAAGTTTCATGCTTGGTTTCTTTTTATATTTCTCCTTCATTTATGTGTAGATATTTATTGATTTTTATTTAATACCCTATCATTATGAACTATTCATTTTATATATAGATGATAAAAGAGGTAAAAAGAAATATGTTTTGTACACATATTAATAATTATTGCTATTTTCAAAGTTTTGTATTGATGAATAGTTATGCATTTTGTTTGGAAATGTATAAATAAGGGAAATTGCAGTATATTTAGTCTTCAGCCTAATCAGATTCAAGTACAATAATAATTTTATGATGTTCAGTGAGAAGCGTCGCATATAATGTTCATATTCTGGGATTCTCAAAGCATATCAAAACTGGTCTATTTTTTAATTTTATGGCAACAAAATATTCTTTATGGATAATTATTTGAAATATCAATGTTCTATTAGAAAATTTTCTCTCATGTATTTATATAAGAAACTTAGTAATACCTGAGGCATTTTCTGGTCTGATCATATATTCTTTACTGCATATGCTTGGGATTGGTTGACTATTACAATATATATAATTATATATAAAAACAATGCAGAATGCTAGTTGAAATTTATTTCATATATATATATAACATTTTCGCTAAAGTAGAAAAAAAATATATAAATGAACTGTGAGACAACTATTTTTAAAATTATTTTCTCAAAATTACTAATTGGTTTATTAAATTAACAAATAACTAATAAATCCAACATTACTTTTGTAATAAAATGTGATTGAAAAATACTTTCATTTTACTTATGGTCAGATGAATATATATGGACACTTAAAGATTGCAACTTGACTACAGAGATTGAAATATTGATACAATGAAGTTTAAATAAACCTTTTTAAACATGAAATAAATATGTCCATGTAATGAAGACTAATAAACAGTCAATTATAATATTACAAACTGCAATACTTTTAAATTGCTCATGTATTATTTAAATAAAAAGTGAAATAATGCTTAAAGCTAAATGGGATTATATGTAAGCATTAGAAACCAGTCAACACCTAAACATACCAATATAGATAGTAATCAACATTTCATGTTTAAAGTGGTTTATTTAAACTTCATTGTATCAATATTTCAATCTCTGTGGTCAAGTTGTAATCTGTAAGTGTCCATATATATTCATTGGACCATTAGTAAAAGTGGATTTCCACTCTTATTATTAAAGGAGAGAGGTTGCCTTGTCAATTGTGAGAAATATTGATTACTATCTATATTGGTATGTTTAGGTGTTGACTGGTTTCTAATGGTTATATATTATTCCATTTAGCTTTAAGCATTATTTCACTATATATATATATTGTAACAGTCAAGTTTGTACATTCGCGTAACAGAATTCAGAATCCAAGCAAAAGAGACCGAAGCTGACCAGACTAGGACTGTGACATCCCAAGTCCGACCACACTTCAACTCGTAAGCCTGGATTCCAAGACTCAAGACCCTACAAATGACCACCTTGAAATTACACGTAGTATACCTCTTTCCACACAGCCAACATAGGTCAGGGAGATGCAATAAGACTCTGATGAATAAAAGAAAAGTTCTTAATTGACTAAAATATATCACTAATCTAATTTAACTTAATGCATAGTTTTCACATATATAGACTATAAATAATAATTAGAATTGGATTGAATTAGATCAATAACGAGACAGAGAACGAAATACATTAAACTAATTATACATTTATTTAAAATTCTTCTATCCATATTTCATTTATTTACAATAGCATTTCAGCGTAGAATGTATGCAAACATTGGGTAATTCAAAATAACTTTACATCAGTAATCATTAAATTTTCATAGATGGGTTTAACATGTGCCAATTTTATAAATTGCTTTACAATTAATACATAATCAATCACTACGTTATGTCTATAAATCTAGTTAAGCCAAATCCTATTACATTTGTGGCTGTTATATAAATAATTATATTGAACTTTGATCATGAATTCATTTACTAAAAACAATATAATATGACTTAATCACGAGCGCATAAACCAGCTCAAGTAACGATCGATTGAACATGGCTTTCGAGAGAAAATTTCAGAATGCTGAAAGCGTTATGTTAAGGTAGTAGAGTTGGCTGAAATAAGATTTTACCAATGCGCTATGGCACAGGTAAACAATAATAGGAAAAGTCGCTCTGCGAATGGATGAAATAACTTCAGGGTTCTTGCGACAAACGCTGGTACCCTGTAACCGATCGCAATGCTGCGTAAAAAGGAACATTGGGTTCAGGAATGGTGGGGGACTTACGTGCTAACCTGGCCTTGGCTCAGACTTCGCTACTGCTCTACCCTATAAGAGAAGATGTGCTGGCAACTCCGTGACTCCATCTTAATATACGTATATTACATATAGCAGCAAAACGAGAATAATTTTATAAAATAATATCACATCCGCCAAGCAAAGAATAGTATATTTCATACTATGAAATACAAGTTAATAGCATATTAGCTCTATCAAATTGGGACCAACTCTTGTGTAGCCTGATAATAAATGTCTATGCTACTAAAGGGAATATTAATACATCTGTACTTTGACATGCTCGATCTATTAAGTTACTTATAGATAATAAATATTTAAGGAGGGAAAGTATATTTCTATGGACTTAAGAACTTAAATGGCAAATATACTTATAAATATGATCAAGGCTAAATTTAATTCTAAATAAAACTATAAGGTTAAATTTTTAAATGGTTAATTAAAAGAGCCACTTCATATATTAAATCATCATAAATAAAAATGACAACGAGTGCAAGGCAAGTCGTTATTATTTTATAGAAATAAGACTTCGAAACAGTGCAGAAAGTTGACACTATAAACAAATTACACGAAGATTTTCAATTAATATCTTCTTAAAAAAATACATGAAATTAAGTGCCTACTGTTTCGAAATATTGGCATATGGAATATAAAAGCATTTAATTAAAATAAGCAAAGAAATATAGACACAACCACAGTGATATAACTTTAAATTAGACTTATAATTTACTTTAAATGAAAGGAAAATATAAATTAATCAGATAATTTAAACTTTAACAACATTAAATTTTGATAGCAATTGATATATTTAAAATATAATTAAATGGATTTAAGTTTTGGTTACATATTAGTTTTATAATTATTTTAAAAAGAGAGTTAGCTAACTTATATAGATATATTTACACAGAGCTCTGAGGTTTGAAAAATAAAATGGTACCGGTATTATTTATCTGGACTGCAAGTTCTTGGCTGTATGTTTGGTGAGTTTGACTGGGCGGCTGGTGGCATCATCTTTCCCATTCTGTGAAGCTTGTCTTTTCTATCGGCATGATGGTGGTTCAGGCATTTTGATGAGAGAAACCCCCGATCTCCCTGCGGGGTAAACAGCAACAAAATGCCCGCTTTTAGCCAGACATATTAAATATTAACAATCATGAAGAATGGCTGCAATTCTCTCTAAAAATATGGCTGTCCTTTCCTTGTTAAAAATACAGAGTATTTATATCTTTTCCTTATCGGAATCTATCGCCTCAAGACTCACTAAACTCAGGAATTTAATTAAATATTTTTGCAATTTATAATCCAGATATTTACAATCTTAGATAACTTATGTTAGAAACATTCCATAAGCTATTATTATAATTAAGATTTTTCATTGCAAACAATTGTCCAATTTAGATTTTAAAATAACTTAATCTTATCTAAGGAGATTTTAATTAGTAAATTTTGAACTAGTTTTACTTTTTACGGATTCCAGGTGTGGTTGTTAATGACACTTGTTTACAACTAGAAATCTTTTTAATTACTTGACCAGCTTTTATTTTTAATCTTACATATAATAGAAACTCTTTTTATTTAAAAACAACCTTTTAACTTTTTTTTAAAACGCAAACCTTTTTAACATATTTATTTAAAATAATTTGCAAACATATTTTGATATAGCTTTTAAATATATTTTCGAGAAACTTTTCCCTGAAATATATTTAAAACTAGAAATCTTTTAACAATTTTTTAAAGAAACATTTAATATTATTTTTAGATAATGGCTTTTATATATTTTAAAATCATGTCTTTCTTCTATATAGCACAGATTATATATCCACATACGAAATTACAATATTAAACAACAAAATGAATAATTTACTTTTAACTTAAATAATATAATGAACATTTTTAGAAATATTAAATAAATTTAGTATGCTATCATTTTCCTAATTCTATCTAATTATAGCATTGGTTCGCATGCAAATATATAATACTGTTTATAATTTTAATGCACAAATACGCGCACAACAACCGAGCTTCATCAGGATTAAATAACAATATATTATAAACTCAAAATAATTATAATATCTAAAGAATAATGCCCGAGCGCTTTCAAGAGAACTTAGCTCTCATAATCATGGGCAACAAAGAATAAGCATAGCATGTTGGTATATGCTAAAATATGCTGATATATGTAAATTAGTTGAAAATAAATGCGTCAGCTCTAAATGATCCATTTCTTAGAGATTTTGTAACACGCATCTTTCCTATTCATAGCCTTATCATCAATAGCAATAAAACATGCTTCTTTAATTTTTCTCTTAATGTCATTTCTCTCCCTGCAAACTATTCTTGTATTTTTAGGTTCACATGCATGACCAGCTGATTTCTGATGTATTGCAAATATTGAGTTGCAATTTGGGTCTACGTGGGCCTTATTGTAAGAATATCTGTGCTGGGATAGTCTTGTAGAAAGAGTTGCTTTCGTTTCCCCATTGTATGATGCCATGCAGTTATTTTCTGGACATGAAATATTATATACGGCCTGAGAGGTGTTGTTGGGTGTTATAATGTCTTTGGTGTTATTAATAATTCTATTTGTATTAGGGGGTGTATGAAAGCTTAGTTGAAATTCTTTATTAAACACTGAGTAAAACTATCTATGGGTAGTTGCAATATATGGTAACATATATTGCAACTACCATATATTGCAACTACCCATAGAAAGTTTTACTCAGTGTTTAATAAAGAATTTCAACTAAGCTTTCATACACCCCCTAATACAAATAGAATTATTAATAACACAAAAGACATTATAACACCCAACAACACCTCTCAGGCCGTATATAATATTTCATGTCCAGAAAATAACTGCATGGCATCATACTATGGGGAAACAAAAGCAACTCTTTCTACAAGACTATCCCAGCACAGATATTCTTACAATAAGGCCCACATAGACCCAAATTGCAACTCAATATTTGCAATACATCAGAAATCAGCTGGTCATGCATGTGAACCTAAAAATGCAAGAATAGTTTGCAGGGAGAGAAATGACATTAAGAGAAAAGTTAAAGAAGCATGTTTTATTGCTATTGATGATAAGGCTATGAATAGGAAAGATGCGTGTTACAAAATCTCTAAGAAATGGATCATTTAGAGCTGACGCATTTATTTTCAACTAATTTACATATATCAGCATATTTTAGCATATACCAACATGCTATGCTTATTCTTTGTTGCCCATGATTATGAGAGCTAAGTTCTCTTGAAAGCGCTCGGGCATTATTCTTTAGATATTATAATTATTTTGAGTTTATAATATATTGTTATTTAATCCTGATGAAGCTCGGTTGTTGTGCGCATATTTGCGCAGTAAGCACCTGAGTTTAATAATTTCTTTTTACAATACTGTTTATACAGACATGAGCGAATTTTAAATTTATTAACATTTAAATAGGTTCGAACTTAGCACAGATGAGTGTGTCATTAGGTTTGATGGTGAAACGATAGGGGCTTGGAAAGTTATCATTTCAATATATATATATAGTAATTAATAAAACAAGTCATAAAATTTGTAACTTGGTTTTTTTTGAAGGCTTTTGCGATGCTATATTGCAGAGGCTTTTACTATATGGTTAAACTGAGCTGAATTCAGACCTATATAGCTATCTGGTTTGAAAAGCTGGATTTGATGACATTTACATGCCTGAAAAGTTTAAGCTTTCAGATTGATAGAAATGTGTTTTAAAAGTGCTGACTTTTGAGTTAGTATTTTAGATGTAGTTTCTAGAGTCCCAGCCCTCCACTGAGGTGAGCTATAAGCTCAAATCCAATTAGTCTGGAGGTGGGGACTTAACGATAGACATTTTGAATTCTTTCTCTTTCAGTACTTATAAAAATAAAGCTTGTTTAGAGCTATTGGTAAGCTCCATCTAGTGATCATATATATATATCCAGAGATCTTATAAAAAGTGTTTAAATAAGTATTCTTAATATTTCATTTTATTAAATAATATAAATCTTGAATGGATTTAAAGAATGTATTATATATGTTTATTACCATAATAGATTTCAGTTTATTAAATAACTTATTAAATAATTATTAAAATATGATGTAATCATTAATTAATTATTTGTTTAGATTTTGTGTCTAGACAATATTATAATTTGTTGCAGTTATTTTTAGAATTTTTCCATAGCTGTCATAAAATGTTGACCTTTTGTTAATTGGGATATCTCTGATGAGTTTCATTTCTGAATTATATCACTAAAATTCAATTACTTGATTTGCCATATAAAAGTCGGATTTAGAAAGACCAACACACACATCTAATCTGTTCACATTGTTTTCAAGTTTAACTTTTTAGTTAATTTAATTTTTTTTATTGGTTTAGTAATATGCATTGTTAAGGAGGAAATATCTATTCAGGTTATTTCTATAACTGAACTCTTCTCATCAGATTAAACTTTGATAAGAATTGGATATGGAAAATTCTATAGCGAATGTTTTATGAAGTGAATTGTTTTCTCAGAATTCTATTGCAACAATGGAGTTTAATCAAAGGGATTATAGGTGCATTGTAAAACTTGTTAATTTCACTTTTTTTATTATATTTTAACTTTGTTTTAGAAAAGTCAATTTCTAAGGATATATGCAAAAACTTTTAAGATATGTTATATTAATAGTAAAAAGATTTTATCTGCATTTCTAATGAACTTTATGCAGCCTTTATATTTAAAGTATGCTATATATATATCAATTGTTTTGGTATAATTTTATTTTATATGGAATAAGGTCTATTTAACTAAAATTGTAAGATCTTTTAAATGATAAAAGAATTTTTAAAATTGGTACATTTTAAGATTATTATATTTATTGCCATGAAATAGTTTGATAATGGAAATACTTTATTATGCATTTGTTCTATTTTTAAAAAACTTTTGTGGCTGAATGCCCTAATAGAATATCTAATTATTTGAATAAAATTATATTTGAATTGAAAATAAAACTCAGTTTTGATGTATTCATATTAATCAGCTTACTGCTAACAAAAGACTTAAATTTATTTAGTAAATGTAATTATTTTAAATACTTTATTAAAAAAAATTAAAATTAATTTATTAATTGCTAATATTTGCAAGAAGTTAATTTTTCTCGTTGATGGGTATTACAAATAATAATGTTGTAAAAATGATTTTTATTGTCAAGCGTTGGTGGTCGAGAGGTCAGCACAGCTGCCTTACAAGCAGTTGTCCCAGATTAGCAAATTCGCTTCTTGGCCGATGCTATGACACATGAGAAAAAAAAGATTTTTATTGCATTCACATTAAATTGGATTCAAGTTATTAAATATGTTCATTTTTCAAGAAGTTCATTGTTTAGTTAATTGCTATGCTCAATCTAGTCTTCAGACATATTAATTTAAAATTACTCTTAACCTTATCATACTCCATTTAAGAATTGTGTTTCATTAATGATCATCAGTAAGTGATAAAATATTTTAAATGAAATGCTAAGTTTATTTACTCAATGTACTATAGGAAATGTATAATGTTTGTCTTATTTGTTATTACATTTATTCAGTCTAAAGTAATCCATTCTGAATGGCTGTATTTTATTTGTGTTAGGGGCTTCATGTATTATCTAACCTAAAAGGAGGTTGAAAGGCAGTTCAATTTTCCTCTAATTACCTTGTATTTTGTGAATTTCTGTATGTGTCAATTTAATTTATGTTATCATTATATCCCAGAAGTCTGCAAGGTATTCATGAACTCTTGTATTGACTTTATCCAGCACAATAGTATGAATATCAAGATGAAGGATTTTCTTTTATTTTATTTTATTGGTAATGTGAAGTCTGCTTATAGCAGTGAAACCATTGGTAGGGTTTTAGATTTTATTTTCTTGACTAATCTGGTTGAGTTAGAATTTGGGATAATTTTGATTATTTATTGACTAGTGTGTCTTTATGCTTTTAATGTTTACATATTTGTGTGTGTGTTTGTGTAAATTAATTAGAAAATGGAATATCCATTACATAAATGAAATTAAATCCACAGCAACCAATAAGACTGGTTCTGCAGGTTGAAGGCAGATAATAACAAACTAGTCCAAGCTGTCACTAATCATAAGAGGCATCTTTTGGTCAGTCATATTATATATGAACTCGTAGGGCATTAGAGCTTCAAGAGTTGAGATACAATGCATAGCAACATTTTTTACATCTCAATTGAAATCAAGGCTTTTATATCAGCAAGGTGTGTATATAAATGTAATACTTTTAAAGATTAATATAGATTTAAATTAATTAGTAAATGGGATCACAATTATATAAATAAATTAATCCACAGCCAAGGTGTATCAATATCCAGCAACCACTGAGACAACTAATTGATTAAGAAATTTGCTATACATTGTATCTCAATTCTTATAGCTATAATGTTCAGCTATTAGCTCATACATAACAATGTGAGTGATTGATCAAAAGAAGCTATTGTTTTCATTCAGCCTGCAGAACCAGCATTATTGGTTGCTACACATCAGTACACCATGGCTTTGGATTTAACTTTTTATATAATGGAATTTGAGATCTTAAAGGAACTTAGAAGTAACAGTTCATAATCATCGCTTAACATATATCATCACAGCTATTATTTATGGTGAATATGGTATGGGGTGGTCATAAATACATCTGAGCTAACATTGGGAGGTTAATGAATTATATCTCTGATTTCAAATTAAAAAAAAAACACTTCTTTGTTTGATGGTTCCATAGTTATTAATTGAGTCTATCCATAGAGTTTTCTTGAGGACAGGAAGATTGAGCATATATCTGTGAGAATGATGATTCTTTTTATAGTTATGTAGAATTGTCAGACAGTTCTGATTATAAGGTTAGCTGTTATTTAATGAACACTTTTCATTTAACTATCTATAAATGTAGAGTATTTCTGTGTCAAGAAAGACTACATGATTTATAACAAGAACTGTTTAATATCAAAGATGACAGTTTCAGACAAGGGGAAGAGAAAATTAGTTTGATTATTTCATATCTACATTGCTATAAGGGCACAAATATTTGAAGCACAAGTGGATTGGGATTCATTATAAATAAAAATGGAAGAACAACATTGTAGAGATTGATAGTATAGCAGAGGGAGTGGCAAAAATAATTATTAAACTTAATGGAATATATCATTCGCAAATAATTTAAGCTTATATTCCAATAAAATGGTTTGGATAAGGCCAAATAGTGTTTTAAAATTATCATGGCAATTTGAATGATAGAACTAAAAAAATATTTTAAAGATGAAATAACTGTGTTTAATTTTAATTATTGATGCAGAAATGAAAAAGGACATAAATTTGTAGGAATTACAAATAAAAAAGTAGAAGCAAATGAAAACTATATTATTGACTTTTTTAGTTAAATCCAAATAAGAAATGGATATGGAAGTATCCAAATGAAAGTAAAGTCAATCATATTTTGACCATTAGAAAGTTTATATTTCAAGACTACAATCTGCTTAACAGAGTCAGCTTACAAACTGAGATAATTGTTGTTGCCAAGCAACTTTCAAAAATTCTGCACCAAATCATACAATGTAATGATGATAAAGGAAGGTATATACATTAATGAAATAAAACCAGAATTAAATAGAATGTTAATGGAAAAAGAGAAAAGAAAATAATAGGTTTTTAATTAAATGTTTTAAAGGATATATATAGATTTTTTTAAAAAAAATTGTTTGTGTTTAGGTTGTGATTGTTTGTAATAGGAAAGGAGAGTGGAAGATAATGTAAATTTTTAGTTATGAATATATTTTGTAATTTTTAATTTAATATTTTTTTATTATTTTTATTTTTTGGAATATGTGATATTTATTATTATATATATTATTTTATTTTAGTGTACCTTGAAAAAGTCTATATGAAATAGTTGAAATGTTCGATTTCTTTTTCAATATTATAGTGATATAAAAAGCAAGTGTTAAAAATGAGTATTTGTTTTATTTCTATATTGAATATGAATATATGTAAAATAATTCATTTAGAAGAATTGAATATTTTGGAATGATACTGTGAAGTGATGAAAAATAGCTAGAGTAGAGAACAAAAATGTAAAAAAAAACGTAATATAACATCTTGGTATTGAAGGGAGATTGTTTTAGCAGTAAAACAAAAAAAAAATGATATTTTCTAAAAAAGTCAGATGATATGAAATATGTGAAAGATTTCTACAAACAACCATATAGTTATAAACAGGAATAAAATAAAATAACTGTATAGTTATAAACAGAAATAAAATCAAGTCATTCATATAATTCTGGAAAGTTAATTGTCATTTCAAATATTTTACATGATTAATTGTGACATCCAATTAAATTTGTCAAAAATGGAAGAACTAAAAGAATGATGGAATTATTGTAGATATTTTAAAAGAAATAGATGAAGAAATAGAAAAATTGTTAACAAAACAATACATCAAATATTTAATTTTTAAAAATATATCAGTTTATTGGAAGAAAGAAATAGTAATATATGAATGTTTAAAAAAATTAAAAATGAAGATTAGTCTTTTAAAAAATCTATATAAGATCTTTATAAAGATTATTATAACTCATCTATAAACGTAGAACAAACTGTTTTTTTTTTTTTTAAATTTATTATGGTATAGTAGATCTCATTCAAGTATTAAGATAAGTTATTGATAGAATCAATAAGAATGAATTGCCATTTTATATTGGATTTGTAGATTATAAAAGACATTTTATTCTATAATTATTTGTGCAGTGATTCAAGTTTTGGAACAGCAAATTATAGATCCAGTATATATTTTCAAATTCTGAAGAATATTTTTTAAAATGCAACTGTAGTGAAAATATTATATTAGTGATATTAAAAAGTTTAATCTTGATAAGTGGGTAATGAAATTGATTCCATCTTTTTTGGAAGTTTTCGCTTCACTTGTGCGGAAAATATTTTGTAAATTAAAATGAGAGTCTAAAAAAATAGAACTAAATAGTGATTATTCAAGTTATATATATATATATATGAAAAAACAAAAACAAGTTAATCACGTAACCTACTATCACTTGTTATTTATGTTCAAAAGATGGCGCTATACCAAAACCGCCGAACAAGTGTAAGATTTGTTTTACATAAACGAAAAAAGAGTCAGAAATTAACTACCTCTTTCATTTGCTCACCCCCAGATCAGCTGATTTCAAGCTGGTTTGCTCTCCTCAGTGGGGGATAGCGGTTTTGGTATAGCGCCATCTTTTGAACATATATATATATATATTGATGATGTGATTGTTTTCAAAGTTAATATTTCTGTACTTTAAAAAAATGTTACAAGAACTATCAGATGAAAACATAAATAAAGACAAGTGACTTAATGTTTTAAAATGATCTTAAGAAATAGAGAAAAATTGATAGTAATGAATCAGAAGTTATTTGGTCTGATTATTGATACAGATGGAAAGAAACATAAGAGATGAAATTAATCTCTAAATTTGAAATATCTTAATGTTAAAAAGGGAATATGATTCTGTTTTTAAAAAAGAAAATTCTTTACCAATACTTATTTGTAGATCTGAAATCTGTGTCCTTAATATATATATATATATATATATATATAAATGATATGAAGAGATTTATGCTGGAAGTAACAAAGATAAATCATAAATAAAATACATTAATACTTAGGTGCAAAAATAAATGGATTTTATGTCATCATCAAATGAATTAAGAGGCTGAAATTGGATTGAACATATTAAAAAGAAATGACAATAGAGATGTAATTGCAATGACAAACTGCATCTCAAAAATTTGTAAAGAATCTAGAAAGAGATCACATATGAGATTGATGGATGAAATAAGAAAGTTTTCTGGAGTGATGGGGAAAAGAACATCTAGGAATTAGAAAACTAGAATTGATAATAGTTGAAAATGGTGACAACATTAACATAAAATGTTAGAGATTTTCAATGTCTGTTTGTTTTAATTTGTTTTTTTTTTTTTGTTATAGAGAACAGATATTACATTAAACCTATAACAGTGAGTATAATTATGAAAGCCATCTTACCTTAACTTTATAATTTATCATAAAAAATTGTATTAATATTTCGTTTTTGTGAAAATCCTACATTTTAATTTTAATACTTTAATAAAACAAAATTTAAATTAAAATGATGAAGATATGTAATGTAAAGATAAATGAAATTTTAAAAAAATAATTATTGATCATTCAGGGGGTATTAAACTTTTTCAAATTTTGAAAAAGATTAATTAGTTGCTGATGTAATTTTCTATTTTAATAATATAGTGTGAAAACATTTTTTGAGGCAGAATATAGCGGGGGGGGGGGGAGTTATTTTTAAAACTGATATTGAATTCACACGTTTGGAATAGATACAGATTTTGCAATATAATGAAGACCTCTGGAGTGCTATAAAGCTTGACTTCAATACATAGAGATGTAAATATGCATATTAACCATATAATATCCCAATGTATGAATATTATTCAAATTCAAACAATTTTAAATATGTTATATAAATTAAACAGTCAAAGAAACCTAAATCTTTATTATAAGAAAAATCTTATATAATGTTTTAACTTATTGAGATTTAAATAAGTAACAAATAAATGCATTGTTAGTTATGTGACAATAAAATTAAGTAATGGATCTTTCCTTTATTAGATATGTATATCTCTGTGTTTTTAGATATTATATATAATATGAATATCTTATCATAATTATTTGTATATGTAGATGTGCATCTAATTATTGCATTAATGATATAGATTTAAAAAAAAAAGAAGTGTATTATTTAAAAAAATAGAAAATCCATTCAACATTTGTAAAATTAATTTGCATTTTAAAAGTTTACCAACAATTTGATCTTTTGCATTTTATAAAAAGTGCACAAGTATGAATACATATCTTTGTAGATAAATAAAAGTTAAGCTAAAATAACTGTTTTAACTAGATAAAAGTTTTTTTATTAAAATTAAATCATTTTGGAATAGTTAATGATTTCTAAAACGTTGGAAATTTTCATCACTTTTCAAAATAAATTTTGAAACTTTTAGGCAATTTCTTAATTAATTATTAAAATGTGGAGAATGTATATTATTTAAAAGATTTAATCTGTCTTCTTTTTTTGGGGATAAGTTAGTGAGAATTCTAGTATGAAATGTTGTTACCAATGGAATAATTGTCCAGTAACATTTCATGCTGCAAATTAGATTAGGCCAATACATAGTTAAGACTTCAAATTAAATATGTATATTTCTATATTTTGTCTGAAAAATATGAAATTTTTGACATAGCAAATTCATGGATAACAGCTACATTCAAAACAATGACTAAGTACAATATATTGTAATGCTACAGAGAATAGAGGTGAACTGGGGTGGTGGCACTCATCATCATCATCAATCTCAAGACAAAGAGATTTTAAATGTACAAATAATATAATGAATATAAGGAGCATGAGATATCAGAAAAAACCCACCATAGATTTACCAGCATTGCACAGAATAATAATCATTTATCATCACGAATGATCAACAATAAAAATAAATCAATAGTGAATCTTGTGATTGAATTTGAAATGGGCCTACTATAGACCAATCTAGTTATTTAGCTCTTGCCAAGTTTGGGGCAGTACATTGTAATCTATAAAAATATAACAAAAATAATGTTGGGCTACTAAAACATGATGATCATCATCAATGCTCTGACCACTTAGTGCCATTAAGGAACTGGCAAACTATAAAGAATTTCTAAATGGAATGTTATGCATGGACTTTAAAGGATATTTTTCCCCACCAACTAGCATTAAAAAAGTAATGAAATCATGATCAACTGGATATCCATAAACACTAAATATAAACTCCTTTTATATAACAGCCTGTTATGCACCAATCCAGCTAGCTAAAGCTCTATTATTGTTACTGTCAGCAAGAGATATAATATAAACATATAATATTTTAAAACTATTTTAAGATTGAGTAAATTCACTGGAATAACTTTAACACTAAAATATACTTTTATTAATTAGAAACAGTAAAATGAAATTAAGGTCTGCTAAATATGCTATGAATATAAATTTGGCATTCTGATTTTGGTAATACAAAAATAAGCTATCACATTGTGATTTAAAAATATCTCAATAGGTTTACATAAAATACATAATGGCACTCACACATGCCTTTGTAAAAAAAAATTACATATCAGAATTGTGGTAAACTAATAAAATTCAATAATTCATTTTAATAATTCATGAATTATAATTAATTTTAACATATATATGTGTCTGCACGACATACTTCTGTATAAGCACAGACATGCTGGAACATATGGGAATTGTCCTATAATAATAAAAATAAGCTATTACATTTGAATGATACATAAATAATGACTATTTTTACATATATACATGAGTACATATATAAATGTGTGCACCCACTGATATTTTATTAGTTTAAAAAAATAAACTTATTAAACCATATTATATTTTCACATTTCAATGTTGAAAACATACATAAAAAGTATATGTATGTGTGAATAAAAAATATAGATCATCTGATTTATAGCTATTATTTGCCTTTTATTTTTTAATGATGAGTAAAAGTTTTTCTTAAAAAAACTATTATTATTTGGAAATGTTTTATTTCAAATTCAGGTCCTTATGACCTCTATTTCAATATTTAAAAAAAGTTCCTCAGAGTTTTCCTCTCTTTTTTTTGTCTTATGAAAAATAATAGCGATCAAGAATCTTCAAGAAACATATGTCATTTATTAGTTTTCTTCCCTTATTTTAACTTTATTTTTAGTTGACTAAAGTAATTTACTTTAAAAAAAATTGTGATTTAAAAATTTTAACTGTAATTTTCAAGAAATTATTTAACATAATATTCTCATTATATAGCACATTCTTTTCACTGGCTGTACTTTATATATATATTGTAACGGGAACATGGTGATCGAAAGCTTAACTTCCCTTTTATTTAATGTATAATACGGAATTCTTAAATTCAAAATCACCCAAGCAGAGAAAACATACAGACATAAACGAGTCTATATCCGTACTTGACCGAACCTGTAACTATATGGGTATAGACCCAGGTTATCTTTCCTGATCAACTGTCTCCCAACTGCTGTAAGATTTAAAGAGTTACAGTGCTTGGATCATTTATAAATTTTAATGGGATCAAAATGCCACACCACCAGCCTCACATGTTCATTCAGTACTCAAATGAGTAATAGTTATTCCCCCAAACCCTATGAATATATTACTGTTTGAAGTGGCGAAGAACGAGATGAAACAGATTTAAATCAATAAGAAATATTTAATACAATAAATTAAACAATTATCTGCTATAGTGCTACGATTATAATATAAAAAAAGATCCTATAAATGATTGTACATTTATAGTCGTCACTTCATGTATATATAAAAAAAATTAAAAAATGTCTGTATCACTCAAATTAAGAATTTGGCAATTGTCTAACTTAAAGATATGTGCACATGTAAATGTAAAGGTGTAGTATACGTATTTTACCTAGGTTTATTGAGTCTCTGAAGTAAGTTGAGGTCTTTCTGACTGCCACATGGATTTTCTCCACTTCTTTATCAGGGAACGTCACTCTTAGGTTGGATTTTGGGTTGTGGGAACTCCTCCGTATTAGGACATCAAGGACATGGCAAAATGAACCCTCCCACAGGCGCTATTTCGGCAGTTGTAACATGTAGACGGGAACCGTTATAGCATGGTGAGTCTGAATTGGCCTGCAATCGTGATGGCTCTTAGCCCTCCATTCTTGATGTGTCACCGATGTTATAAATCATATCTTGTTCATTTAATGATTCCTTCTAATGTTGGAGTCCTTCCACTACGTGTCTGGTTTTTTCTCTTGTTTGTTTTTTTTTGTAAACTTTAAAGGTTCTTAGGTTTGCGTTTCTCCCGATTATATCTACTTATTTTCTAGAGAAGTGCTTCCACCAATGTCTCGACAAGAAGTCTCTCCTCTATTAATTTTTTTTAATTAAAAAATTCCACAGTCCTTTATCCTTTTGATTCTTTGTTTTTAGCTTTTATTCACACCTTTCTTTTATTCACACCTTTCTTTTTCTTAATGTGCCTTCAGTCATATAGATATACCTTTACACAATCTCGTAGCACTATGTACATTTATTTCTTATTTCTTTTTTTTTCTTTTAATTAAACAGATATTTTAATAAAATGTTTTTATTTTTGACAAGCATTAATTGTTGCTGTCTTTATTATGCTTCATACATATTCCATACACACATTTCATTTTTTATCATCAAATGTGTACTCTTATGACTCAGAATCTCTTTCGGTCATATTTTAAATTTCTAAAAATTTCTCTGATTTAAACCCTTCAAACTTTACCTTTTCTTCTAAATCATATTTTAGTTCATATTTCATTTATATTTGTTTATCACTATTACTTTTACCAATATACAATTTCAATATTTCTAACTTTAATTATTTTTTATTTCTCAAAATCTTGACTTTTGAGGGTAAAAGATAAGAATCTTTTCGATTCTATTTCCCTTTCTATTTTCCTCTCTTTTATTAATTAAAACATTTCTTTCTTCATAAGTTTTAAATTCCTTTGCTAGTATTCCAAAACACAATGGCTGTATTTTTATAATTAGAACTCAGTGAGTTGAGTGTGAAGATATTTAAGATTCACACTTTCAGATCTAAGTACTTTGGACTGGCTTGGATATATACAAAGACAAGTAAAGAAAAGAGTGGAACCACTCTTTTCTTGTTAAATTCTCTGTCTCAGTATTTGTGATGTGATTGGCTAAGTGCTTGAGAGGTTTGCACTCTCTCAGTTTAATTTCAATATTTAATATTATTTAAATGTTAAATAGCTATATGTGTGGTCGCAGTATGTGCGATCATCACATTACAGCATTCCCCCTCCTTAAAAAAATTTTTTTTCATTAAAAAATTTAATTTAATGCATTGAATGCTAGATGCTCCTAACTACTGTTATGACCCTTTCATATCCATGTACTCCTAATATGACTTAGTGACGAGATTATCCCTAGACAGGAGACCAGGCAAATTACATTTCCACTCTGATGATCCAACAAGCATTACTAAAGTGATTTAATCTCACTACAAACAATATGTGAGTTTATTTCTGCCTCCTACTTGTATATACAGGTTTGAGTCCACAGGATATCTCTGTGATTCGATTAAACCTGTTCATACCGCACATTTTACGAACAATAACCCTCTAAGTGACAACACTGGTCACTATCCAGAGGTGGGTTGGGAGGCTGACATTTTTTTTATCCAGCTCATCCATGAGCTCAGAATATTTACTGATTGCCCGTATTTTTATAAAGGGGTTCTTTCCCCATACATTGGTTTCTAATCCATTGATTCACGATATTGGTCAAATATCTAACTGGAAATTTTAATCCAGTGAGTCATTACAAGAAGGGGATCTCTGTCCCTGTCTTCTCTATCTAATAAGATCTGGTGACCGCAGAATTCATGCATGAATGCATAACAGAGGAGGCTCACCATATTCTGCTAAGATCCCACCTACAAATATCCCTACATACCCCCCAACCTCTATCTACAATCTCGCACCACTATCTAATGATATGTCTTAGTTTGGGTAAAGTCCTTTATACTGTTTGGCCAAAGTCCTTTATACTGTTTGGCCATTTACTGGCTTGTTCTTCCTTTATATTATGATGATCAATATTTCCTAATTTCATAAGGCCATTTTCCATTACTTGTGATCAAATTCCATTTCCAATCTTGTACCAGTGAATCCATCCTTTATTGATGATTGCGCTTATGTTTTATCTGGAGGTTGTCTTTCTCTATTGAATAGCCTTAGTGATCGAGCATTGTATACTCCCTTTTCCTCTGTTCCCTGGGCTATGATGAAGGCATTATTCCCATACCGCTTTTGGACCGTGTATGGTTTTTATAAATGGGTTGGAACTTCTTAAATATATTTTGTGCTGGGTGACTTATGGGGTGGACCCTCACCATGACTTCATCACCTATCCTGAATTGATTTTTCACCCCCTTGAATGTTTGCCTTCTTATTTCACCCATCCTTTCCATCTGGTTACGCACTCGCTCCACGTCACTTCTCCTATTTATAGTTTTGGATCCTACAGGCAATCTACCATTAAATGGGCATGGGATATGTTTCCCAAAATGTAGCCAAATGGGTTCGAAATCTGTGGACTCATTCTTCACCCAATTGATCATGTTCACAATATGCGGGGTTTCCTTCACCCACTTGTGATGGTTATCAGGTATGTATATGCAAAACAAATGCCCAAGCTCTCTCTTGACCTGTTCACATCAGTTCGACTGAGGATTTCTGATCGATGTCAATGTGTGCCTTATTCCATGTTTGGTGATACATTTCTTCCACTCGCTTGATGTAAATGGGGTGCCATGATCCGATAAGATCTGGGTAGGGATTCCCACGTTCTTAAAATGTTGTTTAAGGGCCTTAATGGTTTGCTACTTGCACCTGCTGATGTTTTTCACTCCCTTTGGCTTCCTGAAGCTCTATTTGATCTTTACTGTTGTCCAAGGTGGTCAACATTTCTGCCATCTGTTCCACTGACTCTTTACATACCACCTTTTGTGCCACATCTCCAGGTAAGCCCTGTCTGACTATCCTCATAATCTGCTGCTCAGAGAGTGGGTATGGCCTCATAGTCCTCAACTGTGCCACCTGATGATGAAAGAATGTCATTAGTGATTCCTCCAGTCTCCATTTCTTCTGCGCTATCTGATGCAGCATGTCTTCTTGGTGTTCCTCACTCCAATAACTGGTCCTCAAACCTCTATGGTATCCCGCAAATGTTGTGGGCTTCTGGAACAGGGAGTTCCACCAGACTTGTGATTCGCCCTGTGACTGCAGGCGACTGCTATCTTGGCCTCCTCATTCATCCTATTAAACTTGAAACACTGTTCCAGGCTTTCCAAGTGCTCCATAGGGCTTTCTCCAGGATCTCTCATGAAAACTTGTATTTTTAGAAATTGGTGGAAGCCAATAGGATAATCCATGCGATTCCCATAGCCCGTATCTGTACATTTCCCAGTGGTTCTGGGTCCTATGCCCTTTACTTCGGTATTGGCACTGTTACTGGCTGACCTACTGCCTTTGCTATTTGACTTATATCCCCCCGCATGCTCATCAGCATCCTATTATCTTCTACTCTTATCACTTCAACTTCCTCTTCTTTATCTAACTTTCTTATTCCCCTTTCTGGCCACCCTATGTCTACCCTCAGCTCAAACTCTGCTGACTCTATCTATACTCTTGGCCCTATCTAATTCATCATATGCATATGGCTCCGTGCCTTTTTGTTCATCCCACTTAATTTCCCTGTCACATCTACTTCCTGTGTTCTTTGCCTCTGATTGCTGGATGAAGTCATTTCTAATTTCTTCTATGGCTTCAGCAATTCTTTTCTGGTTGTCCATTTTTATCTTTACTCACCATTCTTCTCTCTTCTCTGTCCAGGTATTCTTTCATGAATTGTTGTTGCTCAACCCTCATTTGCCTTAGCATGTCCATTATATCACTGTAGTTTATTTTATCTTTTATAGTTTATTTTATCTTTTACTTCCCTCTCCTTATCTTCATTCCCTTATATTACTTCCTTTTCTTGACGGTCCATTTTAGCTTGGCACCTTGTATGCATAGATAATTTATTCAACCCTTGATCTGTGTTTGTTATTATTATTTTACTGAACTCTTCCGAATATATTTATATAAAACAAATCCTTTCTACCGACTCTGTGCTTTTTACTGTGATTAGATATTTAGTTTTTTTATTATCTGTTAGTTAGCATTTAAACTGCTAGCCAACCCAAACCCCAAGTACTCTGGTTCACCATCTTGTCTCCCTGACGATGTTGGTCCTACATTTTCCCTCTTTATGCAACTATTACTCACTATCCTTCAATAACTAACACTCTTATGTATTCAACTACATTCGAGTTCCTGATATAGGGTAGTATTAAGTGTGTTCATTTATTGCTTAACTTCATTGAGGTTCTCGCACCTTCACCCACACATTTATTTTTTTTCACTTTTTAATATCCTCTGTTACACCTTCTGTTTGCACTCTACTTATCGCTCTATTATAACGGCTATAAAATCCTACAAATGTTTTATTTTCAGCTTAACTGATACATGCTATTATAAAATCACATATATATACATTTTTTCAACTTTGCTTATATACGCGACTATTCTAGAGTCCTACATATATATTTCTTCACTTAACTTAGATCCATGACTCTTTTATTATTTACCATTTATAATTAAAACCTTATGGAAGCTGTTTTATTTCCCCCTTTTTTTTCTTTGACTGAAACAACTTATATTTCATTATAGCGATTAGATCGAGACAATCCATTCTTTGATCATTACAATTATATTTGAATCATTCTTGTCTTAGATTATATACGTCACTACACATTTCAAACTTTCTTAATATTTAAAATTTTTTTACCTCTTTCTATCCTTTGTACACATTTGACATCGAAACACACATATAAAGTATTATAAAGTAAAAGAAAATTTTATCCCCTTCATCTTCGCTTCTCACCACTATGACTTACGACGCTAACTTTATATATTTTGAAAACACATCTTTTTGTTTTATTTTTTAAAAAAATATTTATGTTATTTTATAAAATTTATTCAACACATGATCACTAATTGCACAGCAATGGAAATACCGGTCTGGCCCCGAAATTGTAACGGGAACATGGTGCTCAAAAGCTTAACTTCCCTTTTATTTAATGTATAATATGGATTTCTTAAATTCAAAATCACCACCTCCTGCTACTGCAAGCAGAGAGAACTTACAGACATAAACAAGTCTATATCCGTACTTGACCGAACCTGTAACTATATGGGTATAGCCCCAGGTTATCTTTCCCGGTCAACTGTTCTCCCGACTGCTGTAAGATTTAAAGAGTTACAGCACTTGGATCATTTATAAATTTTAATGGGATCAAAATGCTGCACCACCAGCCTCACATGTTCATTCAGTACTCAAATAAGTAATAGTTATTCCTCCAAACCCTACGAATATATTACTGTTTGAAGTGGTGAAGAACGAGACAAAACAGATTTAAATCAATAAGAAATATTTAATACATTAAATTAAACAAAAAAAATACTTTAAATCATTTACACAGAATAAAACAAATTATCTGCTATAGTGCTATGATTATAATATAAAAAAAGATCCTATAAATGATTGTACATTTATAGTCATCACTTCATGTATATAAAAAAAAAATTAAAAAATGTCTGTATCATTCAAATTAAGAATTTGGCAATTGTCTAACTTAAAGATATGTGCACATTTAAATGTAAAGGTCTAGTATACATATTTTACCTAGGTTTATTGAGTCTCTGAAGTAAGTTGAGGTTTTTCTGACCACTATGTATATTTCCTCCACTTTCTTTAGCAGGGAACGGTCGCTCTTAGGTTGGATTTTGGGTTGTGGGAACTCCTCCATATTAGGACATCAAGGACATGGCAAAACAAACCCTCTGGCAGGCGCTATGTCGGCAGTTGTTACATATAGACAGGAACCGTTAGAGCACGGTGAGTCTGAATTGGCCAGCAATCACAATGGCCCTTAGCCCTCCATTCTTGATACATCACCGATGTTATAAATCATATCTTGTTCATTTAATGATTCCTTCTAATGTTGGAGTCCTTCCAGTACCTGTCTGGTTTTTTTCTCTTGTTTTTTTTTTTTTTGTAAGCTTTAAAGGTTCTTAGGTTTGCATTTCTCCCAATTATATTTACTTATTTTCTAGAGCAGTGCTTCCACCAACTTCTCGACAAGAAGTCTCTCCTCTACTAATTTTTTTTTTAATTAAAAAATTCCACAGTCCTTTATTTTAGCATCAAAGATATAAATAAGAAATTTTAGTACATATTGCACTCTATTGTTCAGAGGTTATACCAAGCCTATAGTTTGTTACATTTTAAAGAGACTCACTAATTGAATCTTGCACACTAAACATAATAATATTCAATTGTTTTAAAACAACAATTTATATTTATCTGTTTCCCTTATTGCACTTTCAAAGATGCTGAAGTTTGATGTTGGCCATCTGATTTATATGAAACTATGGCTATCAGAACACCTCTATCATTCCCTGGAGTACTCATCCAGGTTTAAGTTCATTTTTGTTTGTTGAGTTTTGGTGAGAATTTGACTGGTTCTTTTCTTTTACCATATTCTGACCTCAGCTAGCTCCTTGTTTATTTTGTGTACAACAAATTCCTAGAAGATAATTAGGAAAAGCATTAGGGGGGGGGGAATCATCTGAGAGCGATTTCAGTCTCTCTATCTGGACATTTTAGTTTTTGTCTTTTGCTGCTCTTCATGGATTTACATGCTCTAGATCAGGGGTGGCCAACTTTTGTGTTCATAAGATCTACTTTTTATTTGTAAAATGTGTTGCAAGCGACTTGTTGTCGTAGGCATAGTCTAAGTGGAGGGAAGTGTGCAATATATACTATTTTTATATTTCTACCTAGTAAAAAATAACAATTATTTAACGGGCCAATAAACTCATGTCCAGGGGAATTAAAGCAACATGAGTAATTATTAACAATATTTATTAATTCAAATTAGCTACATGAAATCAAGATTAAAAATATTATTTTCAATAATGATACGGCTTAGTGGACTTCACCTATCTAGAATTGAAAAAAAATACAACAAAAGCAAAAATAGCAATGAAACTTGAAAATCTTGACTTCATTTGTTTCACTCATTACCTGACAGCTCTTGCCAGATTGGCCCCACAATCGACCAAAAATGGCTTTGCGATCGACCCGATTGACTGGTGGATCACGATTGACTTGTTGGACACTCCTAATCTAGATTAATCTTTTTCACAACAACAACAACAACAACAAAAAGTTTTTCTAATTTATTGTTTTTTTTTGTCTTCCCCCTCCACACTTTCATTTATTTTCCATTTAATTTGGTTTCACTTTCTGGCTATTTTTGGAAGCTGACACAAATGATAGTCTTTATTCTTTTGTTTCATATCTTGGCTCATGGAATTTAAAACATTCTATATATATGTCTGGCATGATTATGCAAATGTACAATAGCTACTCCTTTATAATTTCATTTTTTTCATTATCAAACTACTTTAACCCCCAACAATAGAGCTTGATTTATAACTTTTTTTTTTTCTTTCATTTCTTTTTTCTTTACAATCTTTTTTTTTTTTTTACATGCCAAAACACTGACTGGGATGTGAACCTGGACCAGCTGCTTGGAAGACAACTATGCTGTTAGGCCACCAACACTTGACCTTTTCTTTACATTACTAATTAAAAATACATAAATACAAAACAAAGATGAAATATTTTAACAGAACAATTATCAGATAAAATAATAAATCAAACTTGAAAGATTGATTCTTTAGAAAGATAAGAATTTAAAAAGTGATTATAAAATAATTGAAATCTCCCGAGACTGTAAAATAATCTTTTTACATATGAGGTGGAAAATACCATCTGAATATATATATATATGTTAATTCTAATGTTTTCACGGATAAAAGATGTCATATTTGATATTGTACTGAAACGTCAGCATTTAGCTTTTTCACTACACGGAATATCCCGCAAATAGTAATAATAATAATAATAATAATAATAATAATAATATATATATATATATAATATATATATAAGAAACTGCTAAGGATAGAAGTAAAAACATCAATTGTAAAAATTTAAGCAATGGCAAATAGTTTGATTTTAATTTGATATGAAATTATTATGAAATTATATTTGTATCCAAATTACCATTAAATAAGATTAGCATAAATTATTTATTATTATAGAATACTATGTGGAGTGAATGTTAAGAATGCCTTTTAATGGATCTATTAAGGCAGGGATGCCCAACCCATAGCTCGCGAGTCACATGTGGCTCGCACACCCGTTTAAGGTGGCTCACATTGCACTCTCAAGAAAAATTGATAAAATATTTTATGTTCCTTGACGCCACATGCATACACTAAAAAATACATTTTTACAATACAAATGATAACGATATGCAGTGTCAGGTTTCACATTAAATAAAATAATTAAAATATACTTTTCCTGTAATTGTAATTTATATGTATGTTACCAAATTTTTAATAAATAAAATGTATTTACATTTTTTTTTTTTTTAACATATTACACCAGTTTTTTTTACTTTGTGAATTATGTTTATAAATGTAATATGAAAAATGCAATATATAATTGTGGCTCCCCAAATTTTTTTGAATTCTCAACTGGCTCGCGTCAAGTTAAAGATTGGGCATCCCTGTATTTAGGCAACATTTTAGAAATAAATTAATGATATTTAATAATAAGACTTGTTTGAAAACAATAGATTAAAGAATGATGAAAGTCACTAGCTATAAACTATTCTGGGGATATTGGATGAGTAGGCACTACATAGGGAGTTTATGCACAAACCTTCTTGCATCCATTGATTATTATGGCTTGCACTGGGTGGCACAACTGACTGGTGAGTTTGCTACTGTATTAACAGCTTGTGTAAGCATAGGAAATAGTGATCGTGTAATGTTTTAGAAACTTAATTTATTAGTGTTATAGTGTTATTTGTAAATAATTTGATTTTATGGTCATCAATTATTTCTCTTTCATATTTTTGCACTCATCATCTAATTGGGAACTTATGATCACATAATATTATTATACTGTGTTCATTTAAAAATACATTGATTTTTAGAAGTCATATTATTGATAATAGTGTCTCATCCTGGCACTTATAATTTAAATATGAATGTTCAGTTACTGTAAGATGTGATTGGATACAATAAAATACTCTTTTTTACCATCTGTATCAATTATAAGATTTATAATTAAAAAATACAATTCTACATCTTGTTTATTATATCCAGGTATTTAAAACTTTGAAATAATGTTAGATTTAATGTCATTATAATTTAAAATGTAGAGAGAATACACTAGCCATATAAATATTATATTTTTTTTACTCTACTTTGCATTTCATTGTTATATTTATTTTCATTACCTTGAGAATTATTTATTAATACCCATTTATAGTGTTTTCTAAATATTAGGTTGCATTGGGAGAGTTATTATTAGATTATTATTGGTTAAGCTAAGATTTTTTGATAATTACAATTTAGTTGCATATTGTGGAGTTTAATACTGGTCATTTATTAAGGTGTTCATCATTTACAATATATACAAAGCAAAGCAAATTATGGAGTAAATTCCACAATATAAGCCTAATATAAAATATGCAAAACAAATTAATCTAAAAGCAATCTATTGTAATGGGCACATATGTACATTACATTATTTTTTATTAGTAAACATAATAAAAAAAAAAAGTTCGCCAATAAAAATTTTTTTTTTAAGAATTAAAAATTGAAAATTAAAAAAATCATCTTAAACTCGTATATATATAAAATCGCACAGATAAATAATTATTAAAATAAAACTTTATTAAAAAAAGAGTAGTTTAAAACTAAATTTTCAGAAAAGATTTAGAGATAAAAATATATGTTTAAGTTTGAAAACAAATTAATTAATCTTTTGTAAAATGGAAATGATTATTTTAATTAGTAAACTAGCCTTTGGGCATTTAAATGTATAAGCAGCGGTCAGATAGGAAAACAATAGAAACTTTTAGCAAATGAAAGAAATCCATTGGGAAATTGGACCTCAATGAAAAGGTTTTCACCATCATGACGTAATGTTGAGTTAATCCACAAAATTATTATAAAAGGAAAGGTTTGAAAATAAAAGAATTAATTAGTTATTACGATGTAACTATATGTGTTAGTGTGGAGTTGAAGGAGAAGGGATTGAAAAGACACACTCTTCAATCCCTTCAGTTTTGTTAAAAAAAAAAAAGAAGAGAAATGATATCACTTTTTCTACATTAAGGACCAACTAAACTAAAAGACCTCCGGATAAATAAATAAAAAACAACGACTAACTCAACCAATTTTTTTAGGACGGCATGGGAATTCATGTTCAAATGGCAAGCAGCAGATAAAGATGAACTGTTTTAAACCGTAAGAACTTTATAATTAATGAACATTAAATTAAAAACTTTCCGTATTTAAAATAATTAAGAAATAGAATTCTATCTGACCAATGTTATTTATTAATTAGTTATAATTTTATTTACTGTATTTCTTTTGTAAAATCATTTCCATTTATTTATTTATTTGTTCTTTAAGTTTTATTATGATTTCTGTTTTTCATTAAACTAGTTTTATAAATATTAAACTTAAGTCGGGCGTGAATGGCTATATAGATTTGTAAAGTTATATTAGGGGAGGGTAATCTTAGGTTATTCATTTTGTAGTTGAATTAGGTCAATGGATTGGATATATTGGTATAATTAGTAGATGTAGTACGAGATTCGCTAGGGGCAGAATCGCTATTATATGCCGCACACACTCGTTTTGCCTATGGGAGAAATTATAAGATGGAGACCACAGTTCTTTCCTATGGAGTTTTTTTTTATTGCTCTCATTGTCAGATAGATGTAATATTCCTATCTGATGAGAAGCAGTTTCTTCTCTTAACCTAATTGTGCTGCCGTATTTGTATTACATTGAACACATCGATATATCAGATGGATTGAAGTTTGGTTTGATTGCGAACCTTTGGTCTAAGGTTAAACAAGGATTGAATATTTTCTTTTCAAATGCAAATCTATGTAGTCTATTCATACTCGACATTCTAAATAAAGATGCATTAAATTTAAATTGGGTATAGACACTTCATGGGTTCGTTACCGGTTTGATTATGTTTTTGGTATTCATATTCGATCAAAATATATATAGACATTCGGTAAATACTGATACATTACGGTGAGTATCTAAAATGTATTTATTCGGATGTCTTTTAAGTTATTGGTGTTAATGCAAGCATCTTATGGTGAATGCTATTGGGTTACTTATAAGTTTCCCTCTGCAATTGCCGGTATCAATGATTTTGTATTTTGATCGTTTATGCTTATTTTGAAATGTTTTTGACCATGGAATCTATGTAACCGATCTATACTCAACATTTTTAAACAAATCTGTGCAAACTAATAATAGTATAAAATTTAAAATGTAAATTAAAAATCTAAAATAAAAGTAAAAATAATGTTAAATCTTATATATTGAAACAGACAGATCGAAGAACCGATCTTAGTTTCATGTGTTTAAGTACGGTAATTCGAACTACTATTCGCCCGCAATGGGATTTTTCCATTTCAAGTCACAAAAAATTGAGCTATATATATTTTATGTTTTGTAAATAAATATGTAAAGATTCCGTGCATAAATGTCACAAATCATGAAATAATAGTCGTGAGTGCGTGGTTTGTGAATTTATATCAACTTAATTTAAAAGTTTCATTGCGGGTGTATTTGCTTAAATTTTAGCCTTTTAGAATTATACAAAGTCGTTTAAAAATACTGATCAAAAGTCACATTCCTTTGACCAGTGTTTTTAATTAAAATCTGTATTGTACAAATGTATAGAGTAATTGAGTTGTATTCGAAATTAGATAAGGAATTTATATTTGTAATTACTTTGTCAATTTAAAATTGCGTATTAAAGTTAAAGATAGCTGAAAACGGAACAATGGAAATGGATAATTGATATTGTATGGTCAAGCTGGATTGCTGAAGGCTAGAGAAAAGTAGGCGGAGCCTAAAACAAAAACCAGACAGAAAGGTCAACCGTGGCCATCGTAGAGAAAACTAACATTCTAACTTTTGACGTGGCTGGGAGTAGATCGTCTCAAAAACAGCAAAGCAGTTGCTAGAGAAATCTCTCCAACTTTGTTAAGAAGTCCACCAGTAAACCGTAATGTCGATGGGCTAAGTGCCAGGAGCTGATCTCTGTCCCGCCAATTTGAATCTTTGTGCCACTGACTGATCATGTTTTATGTGCTTCACAATTTCCAGCTTCCAATCTCCAAATTGACTATGCCTTCCAAGTAGATTTCAAATGCGCGCCTACGTTCGTCAGAAATACCATCGTGAGAAGCCAAGCCGGATTAAGAAAGAAGGGTAACTGTGTTACATGAACTTTTAACTTTCTCCCGAGCTTAATGTTATAAGTTAATCTGTCAATCAAATGAATCACATGTAAGTTCTTTTGTTTCGTTTATAACGCTACTGTTTCAAACCTGTCAGTAAATTTTCTTTTCTCCTTTTCCTCTGCTCTAGTCTTTAGAAAATAGTTTGTAAATATTGTATCTACTAATAATAATTCAAATGAAGACATTTATATTTTTTTTCCTTTATTTACTTATGCTATAAACAAACGATGCCAATAGAAATATTTCCCAACTCTGTTTAAAATTAGTTTATAATATTGATTATAGTTATTTTAAAAGGAAGTTCGTTGTTAAAGTAAAGATTATTTCATATATTGAGTTGGCAGATATTAAATCACTTTATTATGTTTTTTTTTAGTTGTCATACTATTGTAACCGTGACTTCAATCTTAAAAATGTAAAGGGTTTTAAGTTTATTATCTTAGTTTCCTACATGAAATGAGAAATAGTTCTCAGTGTATAATTTGTTATAATCGCTACCACCTGAACAACCTGGGGGAGTTAGGGGTTTCAGAGTAAACTTAATTAATTATTGCTTTCGCGGTCAGTTTGATTCCGCCATGTTTTATTGGAATAGTTATATCAGCCTGTTGCGCAGAAATAGACGAATTGGTTACCCAGGTTTGGTATAATTCCTTTTCAAATCCACTTCAAGCACTCGTCCTCGATGACTGTGGCAATGCCTTCCCTTCGCCGAAGTTAGCGTCTCGCCATACTACCATATGGGGAAGAAAGCAATTCTTTCCCAGGTTATCTCTTGGATCATCGGGTCTCGAAATGATCCCGGCTGGTTGTAGTGTCCCGGAGCTACTTGGGGGCATTAAGCCTTGTCAAAGTACAAGCCTCCCGGTATTCCGTTGATGCACCGCAAGTGATTACTGTAGGGCTCTTCAATCTAGGCAACCACTAGTACATCAATCTTAGATATCATAGTTATACGAAACCACCCTCCAACTATTCGTACACGCAACGGTTCGAATCTATTCGAATAAAATAACTTAATAAAAATCGTAGATAAATATTTTCAATGCTCAAATGCTCTGATTCCCTTAGCCACCCGTCAATCATTTCACTACACAAATATTGGTATGAGTTTGTTTACCAGGTAAAATGATTACTAAAGACTAGTAGCTAATTATAATAGAATATTTATGGAAATCTTACCGTACTTTTGAATACTATATTTTTATGCTTTCTATTTGTTATTAAACAATTTATTTACTCTAATTTTGTGTCTTCCACCTCATTACTCTCGAAGTCTATTTAGTCACCTACTGTCTGTATTGACAACTTAAATATATACATTACATTAATGACCGTACCGATATCCAGAGTATAATAGATCTATATATAAAACTGTAAGTAATTTAGTCTGTGTTCTGAGTTGAGCTAGTAAAGGGATAACCCCGTGCTGTTATAAAGTCATCATCGGTTGGTCATACCGGGGTTTGGGTTTGAATTTCGTTGGCGTTTTGGAATTTATTCTTAAACGTGGACTGGGTTTGAACTCGGGTACTGTGTATGAGTAAGCATGGTGAATTTATACCGGTACAATATATATATGTGCGTAAATAAATTTTTGTATGTTAATTACTGGCAGTTGCTTATTTTATTTATTTTGTAATATTGAAATATAATTAGATAAGATATTATATTATTAAATCTCTGCTACTCCCTGAGCTAGTGACATGGGCTAACGACTGGATATCAAAATATATAAATAAAATAAAAAAAATTTTTTTTGACTTACGTATCTGCCCACTTTGTAAATTTTTCTAGGTTCAAATGCCTAGATGGCGCCCTGTAGTACAGATCACATTAAGCTCTCTTTCTCCAGATCGTTACACTATATTCTTATTAATTTTTAATATATACTAACAAAAGTTAACATGTTACTTTACAAACCATTTGTTTAATATTATTATTTTTATAATATTAGTTTAGGTTATTCCTTATCATTCTATTAATAATGATGTTTAAGTTGGCATATTCTTATGTAAAAATACAATGGCTTCAGCAGTTAGTACAATTTATTTAAATTTTAATATTTAAATGATGAGTTTGCATTAAGACATAGACATCGTTTAAAAAACTTGACTTTCAAAAAAGTAGATAATTTTATTGAAAGGAAAAATATATAATTTTTAGTAAGCACAATTGAAAACTTATTCTTACATAAACATCTTAAGTTTTTGTTTTTCAATATTGTACTAACATTTTAAAATGTTATATGAAGAAGATGGAGCTTTGCCATTACATTATTAGTTGGTAGAATAAGATTTGCTTATGATCAAACGTCCTGCATAATAACCAACTATATTACTTTCAATAAGGAACATTATTTTTGCATATTTTCCTGCACATTCATTTCATATCAGTCTTTTGGAACCATAATGAAATATATCGTCATATTATATGGTTGGACCAGAAAGTATGTGGAAGAGAGAAATAAGTATTGTACCAGTCAAAATCATGTGTTCATTCAACAAGACATAGAATCCAAGCAAACTATAGCAATCTAGCAATGTGCGAGATACACAGGTCTGGAACAGTACTAAACGCTAAGCTATTTGCCTGTGCTCCAGGGTCTCTGACTATATGGACAATGCTTTTGAGGATACTAATAAGCTTTCATTTCCTCCAGTCCCAACAATGAGATCAGGGTGAACAAAGAGACTTGGAAATCGATAATATTTAAACAATTAGCCAATGATTATCACAAAATATATTACTTAAAGTGCGGGGTAGGCTATTCTTTAATAGATTAATAATTATATACTTAATATCGCTCAAGGCAACTTTAAATAAAATGAATTAATTAATAATATCAATAAAATCTTTAATTGAATTTGAAATAATTTAACTTAACCTAAACAGTCATACGAGAGAGACTCGGGCAATGACTAACAAATGCGAGAATATAGAAAATAATATAATATAAATTTATTAAATAATTAAATATGGTAATAACAAGAATAGCTGTATAGAATGTCTGGACAATGGGAGTTATAACTTTAATTAGCAATCACGCACTTTAGAGATGAGTCGATAAATCATACTATTTATATAAATACATAAAGTGTTACTACATACAGTTAGTTGGTGCAATTATTACATATCTAGAACAACGGATCATTCGTGCGGTTGCTCAGATGTTATGGTGCAGTTAATATGCCAAGAATCAATAGGTCAATTAGGTAACCAAATACCTTGGAACTTAATCCTCATCTAAGATATTATATATTCACACTAATAAGCTGTATTGGTCATTGTATATAGATATGAATAAGAATTTGAGTTGTGTGATTTGAAAAATGTGTGATACTTTGGAGATTACTTAGATGATGTGGGAGCAAAATTATTCAGCTTGAAAGAAGCTGTAATGCATAATCTTACTTAAAATTAACAAATGGATGTCAAACGACATGCAATTACGACTAATAAAAGAGCATTGCAGGTGAATAGAAAACTTAATAATAATAATAATAGTAAGGCGGTATTACATTATCACTTACAATCATATCTAGAGAGGTGGTTGTTTAAGACTCTCTTGAGTGGCTTTGTCATATTGGTGCGAGAGGAGTATGCCTGCACAATGGCCAAGATCATATCTCAGAAGAGTAATGGCACAAATGGGTGTTGGGATGGTTCATCCGTATGTTTTTCATACACTGATTCACTGGGGGTGCTTGGAGAAGATCCCGAGTAGGAAAATACATCTACTTTTAGAGGGATGATGAATAGTGGGATTGGTCATTCCGAAGATCCCAAAATAATGACAAAGCAGGAAAATTTATATAACGACTGCAATGATACACTTATAATGCCCCAAAACATATAAATAGTTCGTGCCACTAACGACCATGATAAATTAATAAACAGCTGACTCTTATAAGATACTCTCCTGTGCAATGGAATGCTTAAACGCAAATCATCCTGGGCAGTTAACCAACGATCAATAAACACACATAAAGGGGTCAGAGTTAAAACTAAAAGGGATAAATTGCTCTCTTTCACCCCTCAGAAATATCTCCACATCTCTACCAGCAATCATTGCACAGATAACTGTGATTATTTATAAAATAACAGCCTTTCACGTTACAATTATTAAAATAAAATTAGAAATTACATATTAAATTTACTGCTGGTGAGATGTACTTAGTTAAAATGATAACTTTTAATAATGACATGAGGACTAAATTTTTATAGTTAGGTGTAATAATTTAATGTAAATATCAAATCCTTCTGGTCATTTATAGAATAACATTATTGAAAATAATTTGTATAAAACCGAGCGAGTTCATAACAACAAACTTTAAAGGAAATTTAAGTCTCCTTAGTTTTTAATAGGAGAACACTATTGTGGGGGGGGGCGTAAGTTCACTCGATAGATTGTATACTTTCTTGGCATATCAAAATAAATTAGAATAATAAAATAAAACAGTCAATTAATTCTAAATTGCCGCACCAAAACAGAAAATTGATATAGCATTATAATAAATCGCACAGACATTATTAGCATTTACAGTTATGTGACAGCTTTAAAATTAAGAAGGAAGGAAAGGCATACAATATAATCAAAACAAAATATAATAAATTGCAGACATTATTAGTATTTATATGATAACTTTAACATTAAGTAAAGAAGGAATGATGTTCAATGTAGATTAGAATTAGGAGAATTATTAATTCAGAGATCATAGCTGGCGGCAAGATAGATATTACCTTGGACTTGATGATACACCAATGTAGATAATTGATGTAGATAATCGGTGGATCATGATCATGGGCTAGCTTGGGTTTGAAACAGGCATTTGTAGAGATTGCAGAGTCTTTTAAGCACACATTTTCCGGACAGTTCGCATATTAGGTTTAGATGTTTCTAACTGGGCACAGTGAGCTAGATAAGTCTCCCAGAGGCAAGAGGTGGACGATTTCTTTTCACCCCTGCATGATTTTGCTGCACAAATGCAAACTTG
>JAQFVV010001577.1:0-59819 GCA_028023455.1 Epiperipatus broadwayi
AACAGTGAGCTGAGTGGTGAGCCTTAGGATATGAATTGTGTGGGAATGAATGACGGAGAATTTTTGCCATTGAGTGTGATATGTATTTCACTGCTAAGTAGTAGGTTTGTGAGCAGGTACATATGAGTTCATGGAATTGTGGTGTCAGCTAGCATATTGATTAATGTATTAATGACGACTGAGTCAAAACCCGCTTCTATATCAAGTTGAACTGCAATTGGTGCTTACTTCTTTCTGTCCTGTATTGAGTTTATAACTGTTTTAAAGATCATTGCAGCCTGTGCTATTGATGAATGCTTCCTTGCAAACTGGCTGTGTGAAATTAGTGGTAAAATATGTGGCTCTAAACTGTCTTTCAGTACTTTTTTAATTATTTTAATCATAAATGGCCCCATTGAGATTGGTCGTAGGTTGGAAAGTGTTGATACATGGACTTTTTTCTTGTTGAAGGGGACTACTGCTATTGGATATAAACCTTGGATATCATGAAACTTCTGTGATAGATGATTTGCAAGGTCACATACATATTGGCTAGTGAACTGACTGAGATGTGCAAGGACAAAGTTGGGGATTCCATGTGCTTCTGGGTGACATGCATTCAGTACTGTTTCCAGTTAAGTAGAAAATTCTGTGATGTTGTATGGGGTATTTGTTTCTGGTTTTCCAAAGACATTAGAATTCTATTTGACCAGGTGGTATGCTTGCACCTTTTGTTTTTAATGCTGATAGATTGGTTTTAACATATTATCTCCTGCATATGTGAGTCCTTGCTCTGTGAGTGCCATTGGCAATCTGACAGTGGATGGATAGCCCAAGGCCGAGCGAATGTATTTTCTTGTCCATGTGTGTTGTTGGCTGAGGCAGACTTTACTCTTTTTTATTGCTAGGCAGTTTTTCAGATGGTTACAGATATTATTGTATGTTTGTGTAAGTCTGCGTATATGTTGCTGACTGGTGTGTGTTGGGTTTATCATTGTAATCTGTTTATGTATTTCATCAGCCAGAGATAGCAGTCTTGAGGGTGGGGAGGGGATTTGCATGTAATGTGATCTATATTAAATGATAAAATTTTTATGAATGCTAAGTATCTTTGAATGGGATTAAGTTGCATATTTTTGATTTTATGAAGCATTATATATGTTTCAGAAAAAATAAATTCTGGGGTAGAAGTTGGAAGTAGAATTCTGATTGTTTTACCATGTGTAAGTGCAGTTGTTTGGATTTCTGTCAGATTAATTAGTATTGTTTGTGCAGAGTGATCAGAAAAAGGTGATGAATTGATGTTCAGGCTGATTTTATGGTGTAGCATAGGTGAATAAAAGCACAGATCAATTCTTGATGTATAATGTCCACTGTGAAAGGTAACTGCATCATTTGACAGAAAACCCTCTGCACTCATAAGTGGAATTGATATTTGATGTAGCCACTTTAAAATGAACTCTTGATATTTTATGTTCAAATCCCCCATTAGTATCGTTGGATGTGAATTAGAGACAAGTAAGGAGTTTATGTTTAATATAATATTTGAGACAATTGTAGAACATGGTGGAATATACACAAATATAATGTTTTGTGTGATGATTTGATGACTAAAAGTTATTATTAGTAAATTTGCATCATATATATATATATATATATATATATATATATATATATATATATATATATATATATATATATATATATATATATATATATATATGATTTTGAATGAGTCAAATTGACAACTTTGTGTTATGAGCAGTCCAGTACCCCCTGAGGGAGATGATGTGTCTCTAGAACATGCACAGTAGCCTTCTCTACTTAGATATACTGAGGAGTCAATTTGTGAGCCACTATATATTTTAGTTTCTAGAAGTCCTAGTATATGAGGTTGTGTAATCTTTATTTATTGTTGTAGCTGATGTATTTTGTTGACTGAGTTGAGCCCTCTGATATTAAATGCTGTCATTTTTAGCTTCATTATCGTGATCGGCTGTGAGTTGGTTTCACAGTGTGTTGAAGTTTGCGTGATGCTATGCATATTCTCTAGTGTTTTGTAAGCAGTTACTAATAGTTTCATTAGTATCCAGCTCCATAGGTATTAAGTTCTCTGCCAAAGTGTTCAATCATTTTTGTTAGAGTATTATTTTCATCAGTTTTGGCTCATTTTGATTTATTTTTTCTTGGCCGACTAGATTTTCAGACTTCTGTTGGTGTTGTTTCTATGGGAGGGAGGCATGGGGTTAGTGACTTTAGAATATCTGTAGATGTTTTGTTTATAATTATATGTGGCATGCTTGTTTTGGAGGAGTTGAATGTATCATTAGATATGTCTGGATTTGAGTCTGGCATGTTATTGATTGATATGCCTGGTGTTTGTGATACTTCAGGTATGATTTGTGCTTGATTTGATTCATTTGATCATCAGTGCTTTCATTTAATTTATTCAAACTATCTGTTGTAGTTTCAAGTATATTTGTGTTTTCTTCTGCATGTTTGTTTTTACTAGCTTCATTTGTACTGTGATTGTTTTCATGTTGATTGTTTGAGTTGCTAGTGTTATTTTATGTATTGTTGTTTTCTTCATGTTGGGATTGAATGTGCTGATTATTTGGTGTCCGGCCCTGTATGAGTTGGCTATCCATGCACTGTGTGGCTAGATGACCATGATTGCCACAGGCATAGCATTGTGGTTTTAAAGATCTTATATATAGGCACAGCATAGCTTCCTGATCTGCAATTTGTGTTGGTATAGATTCTGGGTCAATGTCTTTGTGTAATTTTAACTTAAAATCATAGCTATTGCTGTATATTGGTATTGGTGTCTCTTTGAGGTATATTGATTGAAATTCTATAACCTTGCCAAATGGATCCATAATTTTTTGAAAGTCTTGTTTCGTGTATCCAAAGTATGTATTTTTTATTATTCCAGTAATTTGTTTCTGTCAATCTTGATCGACTATAACAATCACATAATTGCCTAATGTTTTAATTTGGTTCTGAAATTGGTTCTTTTGACTAATATCAAGAAATTTGAATGCGAGGTAACTGGGATTTGGATGATCTGCGATTCTTATGATCGTTTCATTTTCAGTTATTGCTTGATATAATAACATGCATGGAAAACAATACAGTGATATATTTGCGTCGGTGGCAGATATTACTATTGAGTTTGGTAAAAAAAATCTTTTGAATGATGTATAAAGTTTCCATGGAATCGTGTTGTTAAAGTGTTCATTAATTCTTTCTAGCATATTATCAGTCCAGTGTGCAAGGAGAGGGTCTTGGTTTACCTGTATTTTTAAATCTAACTGTTTTATGTCATTCGGATTTGTTTTTCTAAATCTCGGTACTATTTTATTATTTATTGTAGTTGCGAAATTCTTTGAACTTGTTGCTTGCATGTTAGTTTTTGTGACCATGGCATACGATTTGACAGTGTCTAAATTTGTATGCATTTCAGTGGCCATATTGATGCCAACTACTCGATCATGCATAGCTATCATCTCCATTTTTTCTTGTAAAAAAAGAAATCTTTGGTAATGTAAATGGTTTTTTATGATATTCTTTAGCTAGTTTATGATTTTCATTAATTATAGTTTGAAAAAGATTTATTTTTATTTTGTGAAATTATATATATATATATATATATATATATATATATATATATATTCAATATATATATATATATATATATATATATAGGTTTGATTTTATATTGTGGTGTTATTATTAGTTTTTTGGGGGTTTGAAGCCCAACTACTTTAATATTACTTACCGGCAATATCAGGATTTTCTGTGGTATTATTATTATCTAAGGAAATGTGTTGTGGGTAGAGCATTAAGATTAAGCTTAATTAGAAAATCAAATAATTTTGGTTCTAGTGACCATTTTCTGAATTGTTGCAGTAGTCACATGTTGTCTATCCCAAGAACTGATGGATGTAGATTAGGTGTCTAGTTTGGGTATAGTATATTATAAATGTCCCACTATGTACACTTGTTGTCATTATTGAGTGATATTTTGTTGTATATTGGCTTGAGTTCTTCAATCAGTGTGGATATATATCCATATGAAGGAGGTTGTCTGTCTGTGGTTATTATAATGATTACACACTCCAGGTCTGGAAATCTTTTTATGGTTGCTGTTATTAGATTTACTGATTTCTGTGTGTAAAAAACATTGATTGTATGGAGTCCAAGTCCATTGCTATGTGGTGGTCTGCTCAGATTTTTTAAAGAGATTGCCACTGTATTTCTGTTCCATATTAGTTTGTTACAGATTGATGAGATTTTAGATATAAATGTTTTTGCAAATTTGATTATAGGTGTGTAGTAGGTAATTTTTTTAATTATAAGCTGATTAAATAGTGCTACCTTTCCGTATGTTGACAGGTATGACTTTTCAAGTGAGGCTGTGATTTTTTCAGTATCTTTTTTTAATTACCAAAACAAAAAATAAATTATTATATATTTCCCTCTATAATTAATAAATAGATAATATTAATTACATTTTATATCTAACTCCTGAAAATATTTAATAGAAATAGTGAAGTATATTTTGTAGGTCAAGGTAGATCACAGAATTTATATCATTTCTTATTCTCAAGATTGTTAATGAGTTCAACAAAATAAAATCTTTTGATTATTTTTACTATATATATATATATATATATATATATATATATATATATATATATATATATATATATATATATATATATATATATATATAGTAAAAACTAAAGTTAATCTAAGAAATAAAATAATCAATATCATTCCAAAATCAAAATAAAACAAGACTTGACAATATAAACAAATTCTATAACACAACATTACCCCCCCCCCCAAAAGCAGACTTTTCAAGTGTAAAACACTAAAAGCATATCAACTAATACAGCTATTAACCACAAATCCCAATCACATCATACACACTCTTAATATTAATAGCTCTTGTAAACAAATTTAATTTAATTGATACAGAATTAGAAATATTTAATTAATTATTCTTTATTATTAATATTTTATTATTCTGAAGCAATTAATTAATTTGTCTAAGAGTTGTCTTTAATATTAAAGGTTTGAGGAATGTAATTGAGAATTGTAGCTAATAGTTAGTATATATGTTCATTGTTATGTCAAGCTTGAAAAGACTGTTTTTGAGAAAAAAAAAACAATGTTTGAGTTATAGAGTCTTTCTTTAGTGTTTAGTTTTAAATTTGGTTAATTATATATATATATATATATATATATATATATATATATATATATATATATATATATATATATATATATATATATATATATATATATATATATATATATATATATTGTGACGGCCATGTAAAGTCGTCATCACATGTATATATTTATTAATAAAGTTAGATAAATTAGCTACTAGAAAGTAATAAAGGTAAATGGGTTAGCTACTAAATTATAAAAAAGAAGGTAAGAAAAAAAGTTTTAAATCAAATGTCGAAATTACTTTGGATTTTTGTAATAGTAAGAGAAGGGGAGGGGGTGCATAAAAAAATGTGTCTCTTTCTCTATTTTTTTTTTTTAAAAAGAGTAAGTCAACTGCTTGAAAGTTATTTCTATTTATTGTGGGAGAGGGGAAGGGGATGTATAAAGAAATGCATCTTTTCTCTCTTTTAAAAAAAACTATTGTGATAAATTAAAATAAAATGTAAAACATAAATGTGAAAAAATGAATTGTAAACTTTAAATAAAAATTAAATATAATATGTAATATAAAAACAATATGGCAGTAGGTGTTAAAGTCTGTTGGACTAATTAAATTCCTTGTACAAAGAAAATGTATAACAAGGAAAAGCTTATAATTACAGCTAAATTAATTAAACCCTACATTCCAGCCACTAATTAAATAAAAAAACATGATGATAAGAATTGGTTGGAAATCTAAATCTTAATTAAAAATTTACAAAACAATGAACAAAAGAAAGACAGTAAGAGAATTACAATGATTATCAGGCATTACTAGGAGAGATTTTGAGGAAACAACAGCTCAAAAAAAATGAAAGAAATGCATGGCTAGTGGTGTTAAAGGGACGTGGGTTCGTATTCAATCCATCTCACCACTGACTCACAATGTAAGATCTATGCCTGACCTGCTAGAGAGACCACCACTTCTGTGACTGACAACTTAAAAATCTACCTAAAGAATCGACAAGAAGTAAAAAACTGGAACGAGAAATAACCCCACAAACTGAAAGAGAAAATCAATCCAGCCGACAGTGAAGGACATCACTGTCCCTACAAAAAAAGGGATGATCTCCCACTGAACGGTAAAGAACGTTCGAAAGAAATACCCATGGAAACAACTACAATGAAAACCTAGGTAAAAGCATGCATGCATTTTAATTTTTAATGTTCGTAAATAAATAAACAAGGAACAATTTTGATAAATTTAGAACTCTATCCAATAGGACTTCAAAATAACTTTTATATTTGATCTGTTTTACTACGTTTATTATAGCCACATATTTTATATAAGTGTGTGTTTTTTTATTATTGTTATCATGTAGTTTGTATATAAAAGTGAGTGTTATTAAACATATTTATTCTAAAAATTGCATATACTTGCTTTATTCTCCTATCACCAAGCTATGATGGGGTGAAAACTGAAATTTAGTGATTAAAGGGTAAGGCTTATTTTAAAAGATATTCGTGTGCTGCTTGTTTGTGAGAATTGTCCCAATTATAAAAAAATAAATAGCAAGCACTGGACATTCGTTAAATTTCTTGAAATAGTTTGCTTTGTTCAGCAGCCGAAAGTTCTTACTGGGAAAAATAACGCCAAGATAATATGTACGTATTGCCTCGGGGTTCGGTCAAAGGTATAGATATGAAGTTAAATTTGTATCTGTATTAGCTCTCTGCTTGCATTGTAATGGCGTTGGTTAAATAAATAAATAAACAATATCCATTACAGTTGGAGGCTAAGCCAGGATATTTCGGTTAGCAAAACTGATAGTAAAACAAAAAGAATAAATAAATGAAAGGAAGAATCAAAGTGTGAAAAAATAAAGGTATAAAAAATAAGTATAACATATAATTGAAAGTATAAATATATAAATCAAACCATCCAAATAACCATTTCCGTTATAATATATATATATATATATATAGTAATGATCTATCACTAGGATTAATGCATCACAATGTAGGAAGACAGATAATAAATAATGGAAACACAAAGGTTAGAAATGGCTTTGGCATAACAAAATGAAGTAAAAACTAGCATTATGAGTAATAATTAATACTGAAATCAGATTTCTCATGTAATGATAGTGTAGCTATAATTTTCCTATAGCTTATACTCATCAATATATAATACCATCATTTCATGTCACTCATAGGCTAAACAGTAGAGACATAATATTTAGAGCTATTTTGACCATTCTATTCAATGTGTTCTATCCAGTTATGTTTCATTTACAAGTTCTGTTACAATATATATAATTAAAACCACACAATTACTTCTCTATAAAGTTGCTTCAATATTTCAACCAGCAGACTGGTTTTCATCACAAAACACAGCAAAACGGCTATTTTCAGGATTTAAACATTAAAATATTGTACTCAGTTAGGTATCAGATAACAAAACTAATTCCTAGTAACTAAAAATTTTTACAAACCTGTTTGTAATATTTTAGTGTTTAAATTCTGGAAATAGCCATTTTGCTGTGTTTTCTTATGAAAACCAGTCCTCTGGTTGAAATATTAAAGCAGCTTTATAGAGAAGTAATTGTGTGGTTTTTATTATATTTTTATTTTTACTTTAATTAGTTCATATACTTATTATTTTCATATATATGTATACAGTGACACTCAGTTGTTGCATTAAACCTGAATGTCAAATTTTGTTATGACATATTATGAAAAAAATTGCTTAAATAGTATAAGTTTCTAATAAATAAATTTTATTGTTTAATAATGATTAGGTATTTATGTAGCTGATTATTCATTTTTAAAATGACTATTATGATAACCATAGCTTAAAAATTATCTTCAAGTGTGATTTTATAATGTCTAAATCTCATATGTAACTCTTTTATAATTTTAAATATTCAGTTATAGGGTTATGAATGATTTAAAGTATGAATTAATTAATTTTAGAATATCAAAGCTAAAACTAAATTACAATAATTCAAATTGTTCAGAAAGCACTTTAAAACCAGTTTAAATTCAAACTAGATCTTAAATATTTAAGATAATTGCTAATAAAATGTTAATTAACTGTTTATAGTTTGTGTCTAAATATACTTGCCAGAAATTCTAAAATTATGTTTATTAAAATATATTTTTTAGAAATTTCTACCGGACACTGAAAAGTCCTGACTTTTTCTAAAAATACTGATGCTCTGAAAACAACTTCATTATAAAGTCAGAATTTTTAGAGTGCGATGTCAACTTGGGCCACAATTTCAATCAGTTCTATATCAAAGGTTTTTGTGCTGAGTGCAAAGATTAAAAGAGAAAATATAAAAATACATAGTTTATCACAAGTAACACCGTTTGTTTAAACAAAAAAAAACATGCATTGCATTATCATGCAGGTAGTATATTTAAGTTTGTAAATTTGCTTTCTAATTAACTTATAAGTTCTCTCTTTTATACACACATATTAATGCTGTGAATATGAATGTCCTGGTTTAAAGCAATGCTATACTATAAACCTTCAATTGAATCATAAGTTTATCATATTTCTGGCATCCCATCACTGAGGAAATGATATTCCAATCTAAGATCAAAGCAGTTTTGCATCTTATAATCAACGTTAATATCATCTCTATTAATAAGCTAAAAAGTAAAGTTAAAAAAACCAAGTTTTGACCCAAAGCTATAGTCATTAGTATATATTTATAAATCTGACATCTGCACAATAACTATATATCACAATAATTTAGATTTATTCTTATAAAAAAACAAGAGTAACTTCTCTTTATATATGTAATAAATGCATAGTTATTTGTAGCTGTATGTATATATATATATATATATATATATATTGGTACTTTGCCATTGCATTATTAATGCTAATATAAAGTGCCCAAACTGAGATTGTATACATATTTTATGGAATTAATTCAACACAAAGTGTATGTTCGATACTTGTGCATCATATGTACCACAAAAGCATTGGAAGTATAATTGGTTCCATTAATTTAAATAAAATATACACAAATTCTATAATGGATGTTTACATGGGATTATTTAGTAGGTAGAGATTTCCAATTATAATTATTTAATCTAACAGTTATACATTGACTCTTAATCTGGTACAGTTTCCTTCTTTTGACCATCATCTTAAACAGATAGTTTCTAAATAAGTAATTATATGTAGAAAACCTCGAAAATCATATATATATATAATTTCAAATTTAAATTCTCATTGAATATTTTATTCTTTGATAAGTACATCACATGCATATTCATTTTAGTTTGTTTATTTCATTAAAAAATTAAATCCTGCAGAGTATTAGAGTAAATCTTGTTATTTAAATTTGACATTTTTATTGAAAGTAAAGTTGAGAATTTCTACTTAGTTAAATTACATTTTTCCAAATGATTCTAAATATATATATATATATATAACATAACCAATTGCATATTTCTGTATGAAATTTATATATATATATATATATATATATATATATATATATATATATATATATATATATATATATATATATATATATATATATATATATATATATATATATAATATCATTAATTTCAGCAGTGCTCTCTTGTGAAACAAACATGTCTAAATAAAGCATAACAGGTATAAGATTAACTTCTATCTGCAAAGTTAAGTATATCAAACCTATTTAAATAAGAAGTGTAAAATTAAATAAGGCATGATCTTAATTAATATTAATCAAATATATTTACAATAGGTGTACAAAGAAAGACAAACACAATCATTCTTTTATATTTTGAAAACTCCTGAACACTAATATAAAAGAAATAGAACCACTTGAATATAGCTATCTCAAATTCAAGGATAAAATATTATGTTAAAAATATTATGTTAAATTCAGAAGTGTCCCCTTGTAAAATCTGATATTTCAAAGAACTAGCAATTGCCATTATCGAGGTTAACTTTTGAAAGGAAAAAAGTTAACCTTGATAATGACAGTTGCTAGTCTGTAGAAATATCAGATTGTAATGCAAAATAATGCACGATTTATTCCCAAAAATAATATATATATATATTGTACCAGTCAAAAAACCGATCAAAAGAACTGCAAGTTGGATTCAAACTCAGGTGGTTCAAACTGAATTCAAACCCAACTCATCAGCTCAGATTAGTAAAAATCAACGGCACAGTGCTATGTGCCAAGAAACTAGCTCAATGGTTGGTGAGGATCAGAGACCCCTGAATTGACATTAATATCTGATAATAAACTGACTAAAAATGATTTTAAATCAAATCATATGTATCTGTTTGGGTTGCCAACACAGATAACAAGAATTAACATTTAAAATAATTATTGAATAAAAGATATAGAACTAAGAAACCAAGTATGTTTAGAAAATATTTAATAATAATAATTTGTTTTGTTTGAATTTTGAATAATTATTATATTAATCACCTCTAGCCTTTAATATAGTTTAGAATTATAATAATAAAAAGGATGGTGGTCCTCATTATATGCCAATGAGTATTACACAATATTGGAATTCTATGTCTATGCCCCCAACAAGAAAATAAAGGCAGATAAAGGTATTCATTAGTAAAGGAAAGTATTACTCTAATTTTATTACGACAGAATGTGAGATTTATTTTCACATTCACAAATTCATTCATGAAGAGCAAGATATATATTTTAGGACATAACTTTAATCTTTATTGGAAAACTTATTTAATTAAATATAACAGAGAATTTGTTGAACTTTAATTGAAATCACTTCATGACAAATTATGAGCATTAGAGCGGGCTTTACCAGAACAGAGAGGCAACGGTGCTGATGAATTATGAGCTAGAAAGTGAAATTGAAAGCCGATAGCTAGTCGATGATCTAAGTCCTATGGCAGCTTGCATATGACAAGTCTTATGCCCTTTGACTAATATGAACAGGAGAGGAAGTGCTTTATTTCTCGATAATTTAAAATAACAGAAATATTATCACCGACCAGCCTGATGGAGCGGAAGATTGCCCTACATCAGCAATGTTTGAAGATGATGACTTGATAGTCATCGTTTGAAAAATAAAACCCAATTATAGAATGCTCTACATGTTGACTTAATCAATTTAATCAAAGTCAAATGAGCTTTTAACTAAAATTATTTCAAGTATTTGTAAATCATATTAATTATGCCCCCAATCATCATGTCCTTCCTGAATCTTAATAGAAATAAAAAAGTTGAATTAGAATATATTTGATTTCTTTATCTGCCCTTTTGCAAACAACATTTTAAGATTATATATAACTAAATGTTAGTGAAACGAGAAAATAGCAGTGGCATAGCTTAGAAATGGAACAAATAATTTATTATTAGCTAATGATAGAAACAACAATCATTTAATAATTTCTTTCAACTCGATGATTGATAGAACTGTATAAATCTAGTTCTAATGGGTGAGAATTACCTATCAGAACTAGGTTTATATTACTTGTGTAAGGCAAAGAAAATGAAGGAGATCATCGAGTCGAAGGATTATTGGCATATAATTAAAATAACAACATTAATAAATTTACTCAATAAATATACATAATAAAATAAATGAACCACCACATAAAAAAGGAAAGTTAGAGACTAGAGGTTGAGAGAATTAATATGAAAGTTAAAATAGCATAAATAAAGGATTTTACACAGAGTATTATTACATTATAAATGAGAAGAGCTCTTAAAGGGAGTGTAAAGTAAAGTTTGGAACTGGCCAGAAAGTTTAAGTTTCATTATAAAAATATATTACCCATTCTTCCAGGGCTGGTTTCCTTAGTTTACAATCCAGGCTGGTAAAAACATAGGCACCATTTGGTCGATTACTTGAACAGTATTTTAATGAATTTTCACGATTTTAGCAGCATGATTGGTCTGGAAAAGTTTCAGCAGCACCATTGAAGATTTTTAGGGGACTTCAGGAACAATAGCCAGATTACTGACGTTTAGCCCCTTACCATGATAGGAACACTTTTTGAATTCATGATTTTGAACAGCACATAATTTACTGGCACTTTTCTGCAACAAAGATGGTTTTTTTACTCCAAACTTTTTAGAGCTATATATACTGTCCTCTGATGCCTTCAGGCTAGCGCTTCTTTCATTATCAATGTTTTTAGATACATTCCTTTGATAAGAATTTTAAACTCATTAACTTGAATTCATTTTCTAATAAGAAAATGAATTCTTAAAATCAGAAAATTATTTTAATTAGGAAATCCTTATCTTTTTTTCTAATTAATAAAACTTTAACTATTGTTTTTTGAAAGGGAAAATCTGAAAGCTTATCGAAAGAATGTAGCTTTTAATCAATAAAACTTTAACAAATTATTTAAAAATAAAATCAAACATTCCCGATGCAATGAAACTTTTAAACAATTATATATATTTAAATATTTACAAATATATACACACAATCCACGCAGTTATAATATATAAATTCATGAATAATTCTATCATGAATTTATTAATAGAACTGATCAATTTAAATCTGAAACTAATTAATTTTAATATGCATTTATGAAAGAAGTTATTCTTTATGGAAATTAAAGTCCCACTGCATCGGAAATTTAAGGTTACTACTAGGGTTTGAAGTGGGCTTATGGCTAGATGTCATGAAGCTAGGATCAAACTCAGATCCGACTGCTTCATTGTATTTCACTTCAAAAAAAAACAATGAAAAATAAATAATCTTTACTTATACGTGATACAGTCACATAAGTGTACAAGATACAGTCGTATAAGTGTACTCAACTAGTTGGTAGACTCTGGGAGTACAGCATGCATGTGAATAATATCATCTGTACAAACTACAAAATTATACATGTCTCATTGCGATCATTTTTTTATATTATTATCTAGCTTATAATAAATAGGTCTGATAATCAAGACACATTTTCCCAATGGTCATGTCAGTCGGTCATCTGTACACATATCTGTGTCTTCATTTAATGTTTGTACTATTGTTTCCCTGGATCAGGTGGTACGTATGGTTTTAACTTTTGATAATGATCATAGTCTTGGTCTTTTCTAGTTGGTGTCAAGTTCCCATAGTCTATTGCAGTCAAAAAGTCTATGGTCTTTTCTAGTGACATAGGGCACATCCCAAGCATGATTCTTTGGGTCCATGGAGGTAAATGATGTCTGATCATCCGGATGATGTGGTGGTCCTCATATTTGAAGGCTGTGAGGGATTTGAATGTGGTTACTTGCTGGATGAAGTAGGCTGCATATCCCTGTCTGCAGTCTTTTTGATACTTCTGGGTGTTCAGTCTATGAAAAATACCCTCCTGCCTTTCGTTACTCCAATATTTTTTAAGATGGTGGTTTCATACCCTTGGGTCATGGTAGGTGGGTTTTTTAATAGCTTCCACCATGCCGTGGCAGATTCTCTCAAGTAATGTCTGGCTAGGATAATCTTCTCCTTCTCTGCTATAGAGTGCAGACAAAAAATTCTTTCATGCTGTCTAGATGATCTATTGGCCTTTCTCCTGGGTTACCCCTAAAAATTTGAATTTCTACAGAAGATATAAGGGATGGTCTCTGCAATTTCCTTAGACTCATTTCGGGGTTTATTGTTTGTTGCATTTCTACTTTTGATTTTATTTCACTAGTGGTCTGAACATCTTTGTCCCTTTCTGTATTTATATCGGATTCTTCCACCATTTCTTGATTTGAATCATACTTCTCCACTGTCATTTTCTTTGCTGTCCACAACTTCTTTTGGTGTGGTCTGATCATCATCTCCTCTTGGAGCTTTGTGTCTATTGCTTGAGGATGCTTTACAATCTTTGGGTTGGTTTGGGTGCCTCATGTTTTCTCAAGCTTTAAAATCCTTTCCATCAACATCATCATTAGCTTCCTGTCTTCTCTCATTTCTCTGAGGATCATATGAAAAGTCTCTCGATCATTGTGATCATCTTTAGCCATCTTTCTGCTTTGATGGTTGTGCTTTTTTCTATTGATCTGATTTTTAAAAGTGATCTCTCGTTCACTGGAGGTGGTTGAAGGCACATCATTATCATCAGTCAATCCTTTATCTAATTGTTCTTCCATCTTTGAAAGTGAATAAATAATATAATAAACAATGTGAATCAAACTTATGGCACTCTCTGTATACTTAAATAATATTTTTTTTCTTCAGTACATTTAATTAGGTCTCTGACTACTGGTGCCATTGTTCCTATCTTTATTAGCTGCTGCGTATTATTTCCCCAATCCACGTAATCTGCCTTTTTTTTAGTTTAGTTTTAGTTTGCCTACATTTTCATGGTTAGCTCTTTCTATTAATTCTTTGAATGAGACATGAAACAAACATTACTCAAATTTTCCTCTGTTCAACTGTTCTCCCATGTCTGAAAAAAAAACTATACAGATGATTAGTGATATACAAATATTTATACATATATATTAGCAGGTATTACAAGTAATTCTCTGTATTGGACACATTTGGTTTTTTATTATTTAGACAATTGACCCACTACTGTGATGACAATCAAATTTGCTGACAAATTTATTTATATGGGTGCCAGTGAGCAAAATGAGATCAATAGGGCTGGTGATATAACCCATTGACCCCCAAACCACATATGACTGACTTAATTTTTGACAAAACAATTCGATTGATGAGTTATTTCTTATTTATTAACAACTGACATGTTCCTGACCTGAGTTTAAATATAGGAGTTCCCTACTTCATTTTTACTAAGCATGAGGCTTTCACACACAAAAAATGTCAAAAATTAATATTTTACAAGACTTTTATTTGTTGATATCATTTTTAATCTTGCTAGCTTGAAAGCGTGTAAACCATTTAAGCATTTTGCCAACTGCATCTGGCTGCTTGGTGTTACACAAAAGGTCTTCACCTGCTTTGAGGTTACTCTAGAAATTATTGTCATTGAAGCATGTTGTCACAATGCATCAGACCGCTTGACATAAGGTCTTCGCCTAGTTTGAAGCTACTAAGAATATGGAGCAAGCATTTAATAAATGAGCTAGCAAGCAATATTTTGAAACTAAAACTTTTAACATGATATCAATATTGGATATTTTTAATATAATGATTGATATAAACACTAATCAATTATGACAAAGAAAAATATTTCATTTATTTTATCCCATGCTTTGATCTACTCTTACTACTTTTCTAATGATAATTTTTTCCCTCTTTACTGTCACGAACGCATATAACACAAATGTATAATATATATATACTGATATAGTAGACATATAATTAATTTATATATATATTCTAACCTCTTCCCGCGCGTCCTCACCCCAAAATATACTGTTTATAACGAATATTCCGGGTTCTAGCTCAGTTTAACGAATAAATACATGAAATATCCAGCATTAATTAAAATGATTACTAGCTCTAATTTTTAAAATACAAATACAGTTATATTTTAAAAAAAATGAATTAACAAATATTTATTATTTTCATGAGACATGGAGTGACGATACGGGGAATGAGATAGACTACATTGAGATATTATCCACATGATACTATCTCAATGGCATAAGAATACTATTCCTCCTTTTACTATTCTAAACAACTAACTTATAGTATTCTTATGACTTTCTAAGCTCTTTTCACTACGATAAAAATAATAATCATGTCTTAATATTCTTTGTAATAAGAATCTAGCTCAATTAAATAAAATTAAGTAAATAAATAGAATAAATAAAATAAAATAAAATCTCAGGTTCATAAATTGTATTCTAACTGATTTAAAATTACGGTAGTAAACTATGAAAAGGGAATTTTATGTCATAAATTCACTACGCAGTAACTAACAATACTAAATAATAATAATAACAACAATAGTATAAGTATAATCTTATTTCTTCCTAAATGAAATAAATAATTACGTACGTGGCAGTATTTTAATAATCTGACAACAGAATACGTGTGGCAACAATAGCATATATTTTAATGTAACATTGTGGCAACCAACTTATGACCAATAAATGATATAATTATGATCTTTTAATTTTATCATACAAATAAATTTTCAAAATTATTATAACACTTTGGGTTTACTCTTTTTGTGCAAAAACTATATGTCTGTTTCAATTATAAGTGTATTGTGATATCATGCATCCATGTGGAGAAATAACAACGAAGACACAAAGCTTTAAAATAAATTTACAACAAAGTTTATTAATAACATAAACAAATAACAATATTTTACATTATGTACATGGATATCCTTACTCTCCTATCACAAAATTATTTTACTAGTTTATAAAAAAAATGAAATCAAACTTCTACTTATTTTTTCTAGTTAACTCTTATCTTTTAAATGCTTAAGAAAATTCAGTATTATTATTATTGGATTTCTGATTATAATTTAGCTTGTTACAAAATGTATTTATCATATAATTATTATTAACACTTTATATCCCTACTATTATTATTAAATTTATATTTTTACAAATTTTACATTCATAGTAAACATTCTACAAAAACAATAAAATTCTAGTTTTATATTAGTTGTATGGAATCCTATAGATTCAAACATTCTTCTACATTCGGTATTAGGTTTTATTGTTCCTTATCCGATGTTTATTAATCTAATATACTCATCCAAGCCTTACTTCGGATGGTAATTACAACTATTAACACCCCATGCACAAATATATGTCTATTACACATTATTGAATTATTTCTTATTAAATATGCAATATTTATTTTCTAAAATTATTAAAAAAAATTAAAATTTTATTATCACTTTTATAAAAAAAAAAACTTTGTTTAGATTTCTCTTTTAAAAATCTTATATTCATTTCCGAATTGATTTGAAACTGTATCATATGATTCTTTCTCTCTTTATGATATTTTGTACTTTCACTTTTAAAGTTACACAATTCTCACACACTCCAGTAAATAAACTATTCTTACTTAAACGATAACATATCCTCAGTTCTATTTTATTCATTATTTCTTTGAAAATATCTCTCTGACGATGCAGATTCACGAAACAAGGATAGCGAAAATAGATGCACAGGATCAAAATATAACTATAATATTATCCGTCATAAACCTTGACAATAATGGCACAGTGAATTAAAAACACTATAGAGGAGTGACCTTTATCTGTCTACCCACCTCTATTATAGGAGTGATGCTAAAGCTATTTCTTCAGCTTTATATAACATCAAAAAGTTTAAAAGATACGCAAAAACACTGTCCAAAAATATATGTGTTCAGTGATAGGGCTTAGTTAGCTATACTGAAATCACACAAACTAACTATGATCCAAATACTTTATTTTTCTTATTTCTTAACAAAACATCATCTTGGTTTCCTCTACACTAGTACTACCAAGTCACTATCCGATCTTATTTCTCAAGATTTTTCTATACAGTACATCGACAAATTCCTATCTGCATTTCTAACAATAATAAAATTCATTTATTTCCAAAACTATACCGCTGTTCTTTAAGAAAATCTTTTACTACTTTTCTCGTATATTTATCATATACAAACTATTTTAAAATATTTGAATACTTTACAACATGAAAGTTCAAAAGAATCACACAATTGTTCTGTTAGATTATATTATTAATTATACTTTAAATAACTTATTGCATGCATATTTAAAATTACTCCTATCTCATAATATGTTTTAATGTTGTATAAAATGCGTACATAGAATTTAAACTTTCACACATCATTCTTAATCAATCGATGATCTAAAAAAATACATTATGCATTATAAATAAATATCCAAATTACCAAAACGATCTTTATCTTCTCGATCGTGTTCTGTAGGCTTCACCATCCCATTAATTCTTGTAGATATTAAACTTCCATACATACACTTTATTTTTAAAACAATATTTCTATCATTCCATTAAGCTATTATATTTAAATCTCATTATTATTAAATTTATGTTTATATGTTTTCCCTAATCTCACATAGCATTTTATATTTTAAATATAATCAGTAAAATATTTAAATTATATTTACGGTACTTCTTTATCGAACTTGCTTGAAAATCGTTCATATTAAAGCTAAAAAAAAAAAATATTTTATTTCTTCTTCAGTCACTTAATGTTCTATTTTAAAGTAAAACAATTACTACTCTGTTTAATAAATATTCATAGATGACAATCCTTGGTTTTAATAACATTGAACACAATTATTAATTCTGATATTCTTTTCTAATATTGTCTGCTAATCTTTTCCCGCGCGACTTTTTCCCGATGCATCTTCTAGGTACTTTATTTAAATCTTCAATAATTTTCCTGTTTTCCTGGATCCATTTTCATTAAGTAATTTAATTTTATATTTTTTAAATCAAGCATTTCCTCCATTGAATACGTTATAATATTTTTAATTAGATAAAGTTTTCGGTTCCTTTCCATAAAATATATAATAGCACTTTCATATTATTCCATAACTTTTCTTTATTTCAAAATTCTTGTATTATATTTTTAATAATGTTTTCCTTTAAAAGATAAACATTCTTTCTTCATCATTATTTTCTTTATAATAAAAACGCATATTAAATTTTTCCATAGAGAAGAATAAATAACTTTAAATTAGCCTTGTAAAATTGGTGCGTCATAATTTTTTTCCTGACGGCAAGTAACTTCTCTTTTAAATTTTCATATAGCGTCCCAATTATATTTCTCTGAGTGACAATAATACGTTTCTGGTTGAGCATAAATAAAGCTGTATTAAGACAATTTCCAAATATTTTTCCTTCAGCAATATTTTTAGGTAATTTTCCTTGTACTTCCATCTCTACTGTAGGGTTTTGGTTAAACTTGAATAAAATTCCCTGGTAAGATAACTTTTAAATTAGCAATCCATGTCGAAACAGTCAAAATTTATTATATGTTACAGAAGAACTTTTAAAATAAATACTAAATTTTAAATTTATATCACTTTTCCAGCTACAGTGTTATCAGCTACAAAAATGTGTTACTTTCTCTTTCACTTACACATTACTTCTCCCCCCGCTTCGTATAATTCTTATATTTTGTCTGCTAATTTACCTCCGTTGATTGGATAATGATTTCTTTAGCGTGAACAAATTTACACATTTAGTTATATAACAGATTAGACTTTTAAAATAAAGAATTGATGACGTCATGTCTCAAAATATTATTTAGACTAGTATTTTTAAATTCAATTATAGTTTTATAAAATTATTTAAACTTTTAAAACAATTATTAAAACAATATTTAATATTTTAACTTTTACTTTAATGATCGATGGCAATTATATTTAGTTTCAAATTCACAAACTTTATTATTATTTTAACAAGCGTGTGTGTGAAGGTATATAATATACAGTCACGTGTTTACTAACTTTATCAAATAATTTTTTATTTACGTCTCGGTCTAAATTACCAAAACTGATATGTTTTATAAAAATTTGGAAAATAATTAAAACTTGTCAAACTAAACATAATTCTCACCATCCTAAAGTTTATTAATAAAATATACTCTATTAATTTTGATTATTAAATACAATTATAACACTACATCTAGCATTTATTTAATTTATTAGTTTTAAAATATTATATTCAAATTATTATTATACTTTTAAACTATTTATAGCTGTATTATTTTATATGGCCAGCTTTTACAACCATAAGCAAGGATGTAATTAAGCTTTATTTAACTGTTTTCTTTTAAATAATTTATTACATTTTTATATACCAGGTATTTTCAGCTTTCAATTGTACTATAAAATCTAATTATCCTATTATTATTTATATATCCTACAAGCATAACTTAAAATTTAAATTTTTTTTAGTAATTGACCTTTCTACCTTATTATGACCTACAGACAAGGGCACAATATATATATTCTATCTTATTACTTTTTCTCTTTACATAATTATTCTGACTAACGAATCTTTTACTGAATGAACATTTAAAAAATAGTCTTGAAAACATTTTTAAGTATAAGAAAGAAAATTACAAAATGACATTTTAATTTATTAAATTTTCGCATAACTTTTCTCTTAAATATATACAACACTCTTTAAAACATCACTCTCTATTTAAACATTTAATTTATCAAGATCTCAATTGACTGAGTAACTAAGATCATAATTACTATTTCCAGGGTATGTGTGGGGTTTATTAATCGAAGCCCCAATGATTGGGCGGCCAAAAACATAACCATGTACCAGTCGAAAAAACCACCAAAAGAACTGCAAGTTGGATTCAAACTCAGCCAGTTCAAACTGAATTCAAACTCAACTCACTAGCTCAGATTAGTAGAAATCAACAGCACAGTGCTATGCACCAAGAAACTAGCTCAACGGTTGGTGAGGATCAGAGACCCCTGAACTGACATTAATATCTGATAATAAACTGACTAAAAATGATTTTAAATCGAATCATATGTATCTGTTCGGGGTTGCCAACACATACAGCGAGCATTAACATTTAAAATAGTTATTGAATAAAAGATATAGAACTAAGAAACCAAGGGTGGTTAGAAAATATTTAATAATAATAATTTGTTTTGTTTGAATTTTGAATAATGATTATATTAATCACTTCTAGCCATTAATATAGTTTAGAATTATAATAATAAAAAGGATGGTGGTCCTCATTATATGCCAGTGAGTATTATGCAATATTGGAATTCTATGTCTATGCCCCCAACAAGAAAATAAAGGCAGATAAAAGTATTCATTAGTAAAGGAAAGTATTACTATAATTTTATTACGACAGAATGTGAGATTTATTTTCACATTCACAAATTCATTCATGAAGAGCAAGATACATATTTTAGAACATAACTTTAATCTTTATTGGAAAACTTATTTAATTAAATATAATGAAGAATTTGTTGGACTTTAACTAAAATCACTTCATCACGAATTATGAGCATTAGAGCGGGCTTTACCAGAACAGAGAGGCAACGGTGCTGATGAATTATGAGCTAAAAAGTGAAATTGAAAGACGATAGCTAGTCGATGATCTAAGTCCTATGGTGGCTTGCATATGACAAGTCTTATGCCCTTTGAATAATATGAACAGGAGAGGAAGTGCTTTCTTCCTCGATAATTTAAAATAACAGCAATATTATCATTGACCAGCCTGATGGAGCGGAAGATTGCCCTTCATCAGCAATGTTCGAAGATGATGACTTGATAGTCATCGTTTAAAAAATAAAACCCAGTTATAGAATGCTCTATGTGATGACTTGATCAATTTAATCAAAGTCAAATGAGCTTTTAATTAAATTATTTAAAGTATTTGTAAATCATATTAATTATGCCCCAATCATCGTGCCCTTTAATAGAAAATAAAAAAGTTGAATTAGAATATATTTGATTACTTTATCGGCCCTTTTGCAAACAACATTCTAAGATTATATATAAATAAATATTAGTGAAATGAGAAAATAGTGGTGGCATAGCTTAGAAACGGAGCTAATAATTTATTATTAGCTAATGATAAAAACAACAATATTTAATAATTTCTTTTGACTCGATGATTGATAGAATTCTATGGGCGAGAATTAACTATCAGAACTAGGTTTATATTACTTGTATAAGGCAAAGAAAACAAAGGAGATCATTGAGTCAAAGGATTATTGGCATATAATTAAAATAACAACATTAATAAATTTACTCAATAAATATACATAATAAAATAAATGAACCACCACATAAAAAAGGAAAGTTAGAGACTAGAGGGTGAGAGAATTACTATGAAAGTTAAAATAGCATAAATAAAGGATTTTACACAGAGTATTATTACATGATAAATGAGAAGATCTCTTAAAGGGAGTGTAAAGTAAAGTTCAGAACTGGCCAGAAAGTTTAAGGTTCATTATAGAAATATATTACCCATTTCTTCCGGGGCTGGTTTCCTTAGTTTACACATCCAGGTTGGTAAAAATGTAGGCATGATTTGGTCGATTACTTGAACAGTATTTTAATGAATTTTCATGATTTTAGCAGCATGATTGGTCTGGAAAAGATTCAGCAGCATCATTGAAGATTTTTAGGGGACTTCAGGAACAATAGCCAGATTCCTGATGTTTAGCCCCTTACCATGATAGGAACATTTTTTGAATTCATGATTTTGAACAGCAGATAATTTACTGGCACTTTTCTGCAACAAAGATGGCTTTTTTTACTCCAAACTTTTCAGAGCTATATATACTGTCCTCTGATGCCTTCAGGCTAGCACTTCTTTCATTATCAATGTTTTTAGATACATTCCTTCAATAAGGCTTTCAAACTCATTAACTTGAATTCATTTTCTAATTAGAAAATGAATTCTTAAAATCAGAAAATGATTTTAATTAGGAAATCCTTATCTTTTTTTCTAATTAATAATACTTTAACTATTGTTTTTGGAAAGGGAAAATCTGAAATCTTATCAAAAGAATGTAGCTTTTAATCAATAAAACTTTAACAAATTATTTAAAAATAAAATCAAACATTCCTAACACAATAAAACTTTTAAACAATTATATATATTTAAATATTTACAAATATATACACACAATCCATGCAGTTATAATATATAAATTCATGAATAATTCTATCATGAATTTATTAATAGAATTAATCAATTTAAATCTGAAACTAATTAATTTTAATATGCATTTATGAAATAAGTTATTCTTTATGGAAATTAGCATGGATTGAACGTATAAAGTCTCATTGCATCATAAATTTAAGGTTAGTACTAGGGTTTGAAGTGGGCTTATGGTTAGATGTCATGAAGCTAGGATCGAACTCAGATCCGACTGCTTCAATATATATATATATATATGGTTCTTGTTAAATAGCCACTGTATATCACTTATTGTTGCTGTTTTTTTTTCAAAGTATAAATTTATTAATGCTACTATTGTTACATGTTGATTAGTAGGGAGTTAGAAAGGGGGTTAATTCTTTCTTTCAATGGTTGTGTAGCTGTATTGAACATACTGAGTGTGTTTGTTTCCTGTTGTTTTGATATTTTCCTATTGTGTCTTGTGTGATGAGTAGAATTTGAAGAATTAGGCCCTATGCAGCTGTGGTATAGTGAAAAGGTTTCATGCATTTTTGAACCGGGCTTTTGAAGCAAGGATTTCATTTCTTTTTTTCATTTTCATTACCTTTTGTATGAAATAATTGTCTCTCATTTAGGTGCAGCATTGTGAAAATTTTCATGTACCTAACTGTCCAAATACCGTATGTTAAGAATATCAAGAGTCTAATTACTGGTATTGTTCTGGTTTTTAGGCAGTTTTTTAATGAAAGAATTTTGTAGTAATCTATTTTTGAGTGGTCAAAGATAATTTTCCTGATATTTCCCAGCTCTGTACAATTGAATATAATGTGGTGAAATGTTTCTTCGTGTCTTTTGCAGTTGATGCAGATTGGATCTATTCTAGTCATTTGTCTTTTGTAGAATATGAAAGTGTTGGTAGGCATTGCTTCCCGGTTAATTTTTATTATAAGGTCAAGATATTTAGGTTCCATATTCCAGAACTTAACAAATGATGTGATTCTTTTATTGGTAATGCCATGTTTTGAGACATCAGTTTTAACATTTTGGTTGAGGAGTTTGTATGCATCCCAGATTTTAAGTTTCTTATCGAATAGTTCTTTTGTGAAAGACATGTGAGTGTCAAGTAGTTCAGTAGTGGTGTCAATCCAGATTTTTTTGTAGGAGGTGGCTGATCTGTTGGGGAGACAGTTTCTGTGAATTGTTTATGCCCATGTCTTGTGATAAGATTAATGATTAAGGTGTGAGATTTCTGGAGGTAGAAAGCTTGGATGGAGTGAAAGCACATGATGTTAAATCTTCTAGGTTTTTGCATCTTCTGGATGCTGATGGCAGCTATTTTCCTGCCCCAAAATAGTCTGGCAATTAGGGAGTTTATTTTTTTAGTAAAGATATTTGTTATTTTGATTATTGAAAGGTAACAATTTATTTTTGCTCATTATTTTTATATTCATAAGTGCCACTTTGCCTTGTAAAGAGAGGTATACTTTGGCAAGTGTATTGGTGATTGTTTCCATGGATAGTATAATAGAGTCATCACTCTTTGATTTTAAAATCCATTATGTTATACTCTGCCCTAGTATTTGAAGAATGCTTTTAATTACATAGTTTTAGCTTAAAAACTAATCTCTGATCTATAATCTGAAGTTTCATTTGTTCATTGTTTTTCAAAGATGCAACTGAAAGATAATGTCCAAAATAAATTCAAATCTATTTCCAGATTGGAAATAGATTTGACAAAAATGTTTATAACAAAAGAAAATCTTTAATCTTAATCCCATTTTAAGTAAAAACTTAATTAAAATACCTTCCTCAGATTAAAACAATAGTGTTTCCAACCCTTTTTATTTATTTGGACAATAACGGTTGCATCTTCCATATTAGATTTTACAAAATATACAGTTTAAAAGAAAAAAAGAAGCAATTTATAAAGAAAAAGTTTAAAAAATGACATATAATAAAATATTTAAAACATCAATCTTTTGTTAGTAAGTTTTTGCTCCATATATATATATATATATATATATATATATATATATATATATATATATATATATATATATATATATATATATATATATAATTATTCAAAACAATACAATAATTAATACAGTACTAATATTTTAAACAAATATATACCAATTTAATAGAAGTACTTTCAACTATCTATGTAGTCGTTGTCAACTAGACTCAAATTGTATTAGAAAAAACCGTTACAAATATAAACAAAAGCAATACGTCATACATCAATTTTCCCACAATTCATTAATTTTTTATATTGGCTGTCTGTCTATTTATCAACTGTTGCTTTTCACTTTTTATTAACATATGAAAAGCAACAGTTGATAAATAGACAGACAGCCAATATAAAAATTAATGAATTGTGGGAAAATTGATGTATGACGTATTGCTTTTGTTTATATTTGTAACGGTTTTTTCTAATACAATTTGAGTCTAGTTGACAACGACTACATAGATAGTTGAAAGTACTTCTATTAAATTGGTATATATTTGTTTAAAATATTAGTACTGTATTAATTATTGTATTGTTTTGAATAATTATATATATATTATTATAATTGGAATACAGACATTGATTAATAATTTATATATATATATATATATATATATATATATATAAATTATTATAGGTGCAGCTCAAATATATATATATATATATATATATTTGAGCTGCACCTATAATACTTTAATAAAAAAGAACTAATAATTAATAAAAAAAGAATTAATAATAATTTTTTTAAAAAAGTTAATGAAACATTAAAATTTTATAACTTAGGCGCGCATCTCAAATATATACACAACAAAAGGTGCAGGTTGGTATTATAGGGTTAGAATACAGGTTAATAGATGAAACTATGAAGCTCAATCTTAAGCTAAGATTGGCTGATTCAATATAGATAGTTATACACACATATTACTATGTGGTTGTATGTCATGAGACACATAACCATCTCAATATATTGAATTAAATATTTTCATAGTTTTTTATTATAATAAAGAATAAAGATAAAGAAATTACATCTATGTAAACTGAGATAGGTTTAATTTTTGATGTTGCCAGAAAGCTATCAATTAATATTTATCAGAAATTTTTCTGAAGCCCAACAACTTTTCTCCAACAATCTATAAAGCTTTTTGTTGGAGTTTATTGAAATAAAATGAGCTGTAATCTTTATTATAAATGTGTGCATGTGTTTTCCTGAATGTTTGTGATGATGGTATTTTAGTTGTATTCATATATTGGACTATTTCCATCATAAATATTAAGTATCATAAAAAATTAACTTTATTTCAATTTTCAAATTACATTCATTAGAAATAGCACTCACATTAGTGTATGTACATCATTTCAGAAGGTATTACCTGATGAGTAACTATACTTATATGGAACTTGATCTGAATTTTTAAATTCTTGAATATTGAATTTTATGGTAATGCTCTAACCAATTGAACAGTCTTGCCAAAGGCAAAAGTCAGTAGATATTTCATATAATTATCTGTGAGATTACTCATCACTTTTTTCTAAAGACAAAGTTGATTAGTGATTTCCATACATTATGTATAGTCACACTAGGTTAATATATAGGGCTATTCACCATTTTCACATGAGTGTTTCTTTTGACTTTTATTATTTGTAACTTTTCTTCTCCAATGTTTTTGTATTTTTCCATGGTCTGCTAGCTTCTACAGATCTGTTTTATTTTTTCTAATCATCAGTTTGAGCTCTTGCAATCACTTTTCAATGAAGTAACAGATCTCACCATATATATATATATATATATATATATATATATATATATATATATATATATATATATATATATATATATATATATATATATATATATATTAATCAATGTCTGTATTCCAATTATAATAAAATATATATAATTATTCAAAACAATACAATAATTAATACAGTAAAACAATATTTTAAAAAACAAATATATACCACATTCTAATAGAAGTATTTTCAACTGTCTATTTATCAAATGTTACTTTTTTTGTACATTGGAGAAATGATCAAAGGAGCATTTGTTGTTATATAAACGAGTACAAAAATCAAGACAAGAGAATGTTAGAAATGATGAAGTATCACCATCAGTATTTTTTGAACATAATGTAACATGTAATTATGGTTTTGATTTTAATAAAGTTAAGATTTTGTGTATTGAAAGAAATAATAATAAACGCTAAAATTAAAGAAGCTATGTTAATAAAAAGTGAAAAGCAACATTTGATAAATAGACAGGCTGCCAACATAAAAATTAATGAATTGTGGGAAAATTGATGTATGACATATTACTTTTTGTTTACATTTGTAACGTTTTTTTTCTAATACAATTTGAATCTAGTTGATAACGACAACATAGATAGTTAAAAGTACTTCTATTAAATTGTGATATATATATATATATAATTAATACAGTATTTTATATATATATATATATATATATATATATATTTAAAATACTGTATTAATTATTGTATTGTCTTTAATAATTATATATATTATAATTGAAATAATAAATTTAATGGTTTACAAACTATTACAAACAATCCTTAAATCCGCAGAAAAACTTTCAGTTAATTTTTTAAACCTCTCTCAACTGCCGTTAAATTAAAAAAAAAAATCAGAAGCAAACATCATCAATTCAAATCCCATGAATCTCATATTTTAATGTTAGCATCTTGTCGATTTATTAAATGCATTTTATTCCTGTTTATACAAATTGCCTCTTTAATTTTTCTTTTACTATGGTTTCTCTCTTCATGAAGAATTTTCACATTTTCAAAATCAAATTTAAATTTATATTTACATGTTTTTTCATGATCAAAGAAAACTGACGGAGACATTAAATCACCATTATTTTTACTTTTTACATGCTTATATAACAATTCATGCTCCCTCAATCTCTTCTCAATACTGCACCTAGATTCACCTTTATATGATAACATACAATCATAAAAAAATTGATACATGACATTACTTTTCTGCTTGACAGGTATGACATCCTTAGAATTATTGACTAATTTATTATATTGTTTGGAATGTATAATGAAACATTAAACCCATTCTTATATATATATATATATATATATATATATATATCCTTAAAAAATTTTACTTGTGGATTGGAAATAAATGGAACAGATATCCATTGTTTATTATTAATCTTCATTTCCTTTAAATTACTATAACTTTTTTTTAACATTGACATAAAGTATTGTTTATTTGTTCTAATTTATAACCAACATCAAGCAATTCCTTGGCAAATATTTCAATATTTTTCAGTTTATCACTTTGGTTATGACATAAGTTTTCATTCCGAAACAAAAAAAGATCTGAAACTTGCCATCTTATGCATCATTGATACTTTTGATTTACAATTTATATATCCCCTTTTTTGCAGTGCCTTAATTATTAGTTTATAATTTAATATACTGTTATCTTTTGTAATCATTAAATCAGGTTTTGTTTTGGAATGAAAACTTATGTTGTTACCAAAGTGATAAACTGAAAAATATTGAAATATTTGCAAGGGAATTGCTTGTTGTTGGTTATAAAATGGAACAAATAAACAATACTTTATATCAATTTAAAAAAAGTTATAATGATTTAAAGGAAATGAAGATTAATAGTAAACAATGGATATCTATTCCGTTTATTTCACATCCACAAGTAAATTTTTTTAAGGATTTATATATAAGAATGTGTTTAATATTTCATTCTACATTCGAAACAATATTAATAAATTAGTCAATAATTCTAAGGATGTCATACCTGTCAAGCAGAAAAGTAATGCCATTTATCAAATTTTTTGTGATTGTATGCTATCTTATATAGGTGAATCTAGGTGCAGTATTGAGAAGAAATTGAGGGAGCATGAATTGTTATATAAGCATGTAAAAAGAAAAATAATAGTGATTTGATGTCTCCTTCAGTTTAGTTTGATTATGAAAAAAACATGTAAATATAAATTTAAATTTGATTTTGAAAATGTGAAAATTCTTTATGAAGAGAAAAACCATAGTAAAAGAAAAAATGAAGAGGCAATTTGTATAACAGGAATAAAATGCATTTAATAAATCCGACAAGATGCTAACATTAAAATACGAGATTCATGGGATTTGAATTGATGATGTTTGCTTCTGATTTTTTTTTTAATTTAATGGCAGTTGAGACAGGTTTAAGAAATTAACTGAAAGTTCTTCTGTGGACTTAAGGATTGTTTGTAATAGTTTGTAAATGATTAAATTTATTATTTCAATTATAATTACAATTTTATTTCTAATTAACAGACATTATATATATATATATATATATATATATATATATATATATATATATATATATATATATATATATATATATATATATATATATATATATATATATATATATATATATATATATATATATATATATATATATATATTCTTCCATATTCACATGGTATTTCATAGATGCAGTTTTTGCTTTTTAGCATTACAAGTTTAGGCTTTGTAGATATTAAAATTTCTTGTAGTGTGGTATGGTTTTGGAAAGTTGATCTAATGTTATGCTGATTGCAATTTTTTTTAATTTTGTCTGCTGTTTTTGTTATGTATGTATATACTACAGTACTAATAATTACTTTTTAATGTTTCTTTTGTGGTCTGCTTAAAGTTTTGTTCATGATAAATGTATGTTTTTCATAAGAGTTTGTTTTATATAGATCTTCTCTTTTTTTAAAATCACTGGTTTCTGAACAAACTTCTCTTTCTCTTTTTCCATAATAATAATATAACTCCATGTTTTGTGTTTCTGCTATGATTGAATGTATATGTTAAGTATTTTTCTATATGTGTGTACTTTCTATAAACTCTAGTTTTAATTTTGCCAAGAATAAGTTTTATCACAAGAATATCTAAGAATGACACAAAACATGGAGTTATTATTATTATGGAAGAAGAGAGAAATTTAGTTTCAGAAACCAATGTTTAAAAAAGGAGATCTATATAGAACAAATAGCTATGAAAAACATACATTATGTAGACAAAACTTTTAAGCAGACACAAGAAACATTAAAAAGTAGTACTGTAATATATACATACATAACAAGAGCAACAGTAAAGTAAAAAATTGCAGTCAGCGATAGCTGATAGGTCAACTTCCAAAACCATACCACACTACAGAAGAATTTTAATATCTACAAAGCTAAACTGTAATGCTAAAAGCAAAAACCGTGAATATGGAAGAATATATATATATATATATATATATATATATATATATATATATATATATATATATATATATATATATATATATATATATATATATATATATATATATATATATATATATATATATATATATATATATATATATATATAATGTCTGATAATTAGAAATAAAATTGTAATTACTAGTGAAATAATAAATTTAATCATTTACAAACTATTACAAACAATCCTTAAGTCCACAGAGAAGAACTTTCAGTTAATTTCTTAAACCTGTCTCAACTGCCATTAAATTAAAAAAAAATCAGAAGCAAACATCATCAATTCAAATCCCATGAATCTCGTATTTTAATGTTAGCATCTTGTCGGATTTATTAAATGCATTTTATTCCTGTTATACAAATTGCCTCTTCATTTTTTCTTTTACTATGGTTTTCTCTTCATAAAAAAAGAATTTTCACATTTCCAAAATCAAATTTAAATTTATATTTTACATGTTTTCTTAATCAGACTAAACTGAAGAAACGTCAAATCACTATTATTTTCTTTTTACATGTATATAACAATTCATGCTCCCTCAATTTCTTCTCAATACTGCACCTAGATTCACCTATATAAGATAGCATACAATCACAAAAATTTGATAAATGGCATTGCTTTTCTGCTTGACAGGTATGACATCCTTAGGAATTATTGACTAATTTATTAATATTGTTTCGAATGTAAAATGGATGTTAAACACATTCTTATATATAAATCCTTAAAAAAAATTTACTTGTGGATGTGAAATAAACGGAATAGATATCCATTGTTTACTATTAATCTTCATTTTCCTTTAAATCATTATAACTTTTTTAAATTGATATAAAGTATTGTTTATTTGTTCCATTTTATAACCAACAACAAGCAATTCCCTTGCAAATATTTCAATATTTTTCAGTTTATCACTTTGGTAACAACATAAATTTTCGTCAAAAAACAAAACCTGATTTAATGATTACAAGATAAACGATATTATATTAAATTATAAACTAATAATTAAGGCTTTATACAAAAAGGGGATTATATAAATTGTAAATCCAAAGTATCAATGATAGATAAAATGGCAAGTTTCAGATCTTGTTTCGGGGGACATGAAAACATAAATGGCAAAGTGATTAAACGAAAAAATATTGAGTATTTACTTCGAAATTGCTTGATATTTGGTTATAAATTAGAACAAATAAACAATACTTTATGTCAATGTTAAAAAAAAAGTTATAGTAAATTTAAAAGAAATGAAAGATTAATGGATTTAATCTGGTTCCACCATTGCAAAATCCACAAACAAAATTTTTTTTGGAAATATATATATATATATATATATATATATATAAGAATGGTGATTTAATGTTTCATTATACATTTCAAACTTGTATAATAAATTAGTCAACAATTCCAAGGATGTCATACCTGTGCAAGCAGAAAAGTAATGTCATGTATCACATTTTTTTATGATTTTATGTTAAAATATAAAGGTGAATCTAGATTAGTGTGAAAATTTGAGAGCATGAAATTGTTATAAAAGCATGTAAAAAGTAAAAATAATGGTGATTTAATGTCTCGTCAATTTTCTTTTGATCATGAAAAAGCATGTAATATAAATTTAAAATTTGATTTGAAATTCTCATGAAACCGTAGTAAAAAGAAAATTAAAGAAACAATATATAAACAGGAATAAAATACGTTTAATATAGACAAGATGTAACATAAAATATGAGGATTCATGGGAATTTGAATTGATGATGTTTAATGATTTTTAATTTAACGGCGGGAGGTTTAAAAAATTGGCTTGAGATTTTTCTGAATTTAGGATTGTTTGTAATAGTTTGTAAACCATTAAAATTTATTATTTCAGTATAATATATATAATTATTAAAGACAATACAATAATTAATACAGTATTTAAATATATATATATATATATATATATATATATATATATATATATATATATATATATATATATATATATATCACAATTTAATGAGTACTTTTGTATCTATGTTGTCCTCAACTTCAAATTGTATTGAAAAAACGTTACAAATATTAAACAAAAAGTAATATGTCATACATCAATTTTCCACAATTCGTGAATTTTATTGTATTATGTCATCAAATGTTACTTTTCACTTTTTTATTAACATAAGCTTCTTTAATTTTTAGCGTTTATTATTATTTCTTTCAATACACAAATTATAACTTTATTAAAATCAAGAACCATAATTATGTTACATTATGTTCAAAAATACGTGGTGATTTCTAACATTCTCTTGTCTTGATTTTTGTACTCGTTTATATGCAACAAAATGCTCCTTTGCATTTCTCCAATGTACAAAAAAAAGTAACATTTGATAAATAGACAGTTGAAAATAAATATTAGAATGTGAGTATATTGTTTTACTGTATTAATTATTTAACATTGTTACGAATAATTATATATATTTATTATAATTGGAATACAGACATTGATTAATATATATATATATATATATATATATATATATATATATATTATATATATATATATATATATATATTGAGTTGAGATCTGTTGCTAATTTGAAAAGTGATTGCAAGGCTCAAATAATGATTAGAAAAATAAACAAGATCATAAACACCAGCAGACCATGGAAAAATACAAAAACGTGGAGAAAAGTTACAAATAATAAAGTCAAAGAAACACTCATGTGAAAATGGTGAATAGCCCTATATATTAACCTAGTGTGACTATGGAAATCACTGTCAACTGTCTTTAGAAAAAAAGTGATAGTAGTCTCACAGATGATAATCTGCGGCTTTATATTTGGCAAGACTCTTCAGTGGTTAGGCGTTACCATAAAATTCAATATTCAAAGAGGGTGTAAAAATTCAGATCAGAAGTCCATATAAATATAGTGCATCAGTGTACCTTCTGAAATGATGTACACCAGCAATGTAGTTAGAATAATAATTTGAAAAGGATTGAAATAAAGACAATTTTTATGATACTTAATATTTATGATGATAGTCAATATATGAATACAACTAAAAAATACCATCATCTAGGCATTCAAGAAAACACATGCGCACATTTATAATAAAGATTACAGCTCATTTTGCTCAATAAACTCAACAAAAAGCTATAGAATTGTTGGAGAAAAGTTGTTGGGCTTCCGAAAAATTTCTGATAATTGACTTTCTGGCAACATCAAATTAAACCTATGCTTCTATTTTATAGATGCTATTTCTTATCTTTTATTCTTTTGATAATAAAAAACTATGAAATATTTAATTCAATATATTGAGATAGTTGCTGTCTCATAGACATACAACCACATAGTAATATGTGTGTATAATATCTATATTGAATCAGCCAAATCTTAGCTTAAGGTGAGCTTCATAGTTTCATCTATTATTTGTATTCTAACCTACTCTTCCAACCTGCGCAAAGTTTTGTTGTATATATTTGAATGGAAATATAAGTTATAAAATTTTAATGTTTCATTAACTTTTTAAAAATTATTATTAATTCTTTTTTAATAAGTATTAGTTCTTTTTTTATTAAAGTATTATAGGTGAGCGCAAATATATATATATATATATATATATATATATATATATATATATATATATATATATATATATATATATATATATATATATATATATATAAATTATTAATCAATGTCTGTATTCAATTATAATATTATATATATTATTCAAAACAATACAATAATTAATACAGTACTAATATTTTAAACAAATATATACCAATTTAATAGAAGTACTTTCAACTATCTATGTAGTCGTTGTCAACTAGACTCAAATTGTATTAGAAAAACCGTTACAAATATAAACAAAGCAATACGTCATACATCGAATTTTCCCCAATTCATTAATTTTTATATTGGCTGTCTGTCTATTTATCAACTATTTGGCACTATGTTAATAAAGTGAAAAGCAACAGTTGACATTAGACCAGACAATAATATAAAATTAATGATTAATAGGAAGAGTAACGTGTGCTGTTATATTTATGGCAATTTTTAAAACGACCCGAAGTCTAGTTGACTAAGCGACTACATAGATAGTTGAAAGTACTTCTATATTTGTTTAAAATATTAGTACTGTATTAATTATTGTATTGTTTTGAATAATTATATATATATATATATATATATATATATATATATATATATATATATATATATATATATATATATATATATATATATAAAGACAAAAACTTACTAACAAAAGATTGATGTTTTAAATATTTTATTATATGTCATTTACAACTTTCTTTATAAATTGCTTCTTTTTTTCTTTTAAAACACGTATTTTGTAAAATCAATATGGAAGATGCAACGATTATTGTCAGATAAATAAAAGGTTAAACTTACCATTGTTTTAATCTGAGGAAAGGAGTATTTTATTTTTTTTACTTACAAAATGGGATTAAGATAAATTTTTTCTTTTGTTATAAACATTTTTTTTTGTCAAATCTATTTCAATCTGGAAGTGGGTAATTTATTTTGGGCATTATCTTTTCAGTTGCATCTTGAAAAAGCAATGAACAAATGAAGCTCAGATTATAGATCCGAGGTTAGTTTTTAAGCCTAAAATTTATGTAATTAAAGCATTTAATAAAATACTAAGGGTAAGTATATAATGAATTTTAAAATCAAAGTGATGACTCTATTATACTATCCCGTAAGAAACAATCGCCAACCACTTGCTAAGTATATATAACACGGGCAAAGTGGCGCGTGAGTATATAGTAATGAGATAAAAATAAATTATTACCTTTCAATAATCAAAATAACAAATATCTTTACTAAAAAAATAAACTCCTAATTCTCAGACTATTTGGGGCAGGGAGAAATAACGCGCATCGAGCATCAGAGAGATGCAAAACCTAAATCATGTGCTTTTCACTCAAGAAGTTCATCGAAGCTTTCTATATGAAATCCTCACACCAATATGATATATAAGACATGGAGCATATAAACAATTCACAAAACTAATGCTACAACAGATGCCACCTCCTACAAAAAATCTGGATTATTTTATACTGCTAAACTGCATGTCTTGAAAAAATTTTATTCGATAAGAAGCAAAATCTGGGATTTGAAAAAGCTCCTCAGCAAAATGTTAAAACTGATCTCAAAAACATGGCATTACCAATAAAGAATCATCATTTGTTAAGTTCGAATATGAAGTTTTACAAATATCTTGACTATATAATAAAAATTGGCAGTAATAACCATATTCTACAAAAAAAGACAAATGACTAGAATAGATCCAATCTCATCCTTTGCAAAAAAGATATAACTTATTTCACCACATTACTTATTCAATTGTACAGAAACAGAAAATAATCAGAAGTATCTTTGACAAAACTCAAAATAGATTACTACAAATCTTTCTTCATTAAAACATAAAACAGAGACAATACCAGCAATTAGACTCTTGATATTCTTAACATGCGATATTTGAAAGTTCAGTTGGTATGAGAATTTTCCTGTCTGCACCTAGAAGGAGACGAGTATTTCTACAAAAAGGTATTGAAAATGAAAAGAAATGAATCCTTGCTAAAGCCCTGATTCAAATGCATGAAATTACAAACTATACCCACAGCTACATAGAGGCCTAATTCTCAAATTCATCACACAAGACACAATAAGGAAAATGGCAAAACGGCGAGAATAAACATCAGTATGTTCAATGCAGCTACACAACCATTGAGAAGAATTAACCCCTTTCTAACCACTAATCAACATGTAACAATAGTAGCATTGAAAAATTTATACTTTGAAAAACATCTTAACTGATAGAAATTGACATACAGTGGCGACAACAGGTATATATATATATATATATTGAAAGCGGTCGGATTCGATCTAACTCATGACATCTAGCTGCATAAATACTTCAAACCTAGTACTAACCTTAAAATTTATGATGCAATGAAGACATGCGTTCAGTCCCATGCTAATTTCCATAAAGGAAATAACTTATTTCATAAATACATATTAAAATTAATTAGTTTCGAAGATTTAAATTGATTAATTCTATTAATAAATTCATGATAGGATATTCTTAATTTATATATTATAACTGCATGAATTGTGTGTATATATTTGTAAATATTTATATGAATTGTTTAAAGGAATTTTTATTTGTGTTAGGAATGTTTGATTTTTATTTTTAAATAATTTGTTAAAAGTTTTATTGATTGAAGCTGCATTCTTTGATAAAAGATTTCAGATTTTCCCTTTCCAAAACAATAGTTAAGTATTATTATTAGAAAAGATAAAAGGATTTCTAATTAAAATCATTTTCTGATTTTAAGAATTCATTTTCTAATTGAAGGAATTCAGATTAATGGCTAGCTGTGAGAGGAATGTATCTAAAACATTGATAATGAAAGGGTCTTAGCCTGAAAGCATCGGAAGGACAGTATATATACGAAAATTTGATAAAAAAGCCATGTATATTAAATTATCTGTATTCAAAATCATGGGTAAAAATGTTCATGTGGGAGCTAAACAATCAGGAATCTAACTATTGATCCTATCTTCAGTGATACTGCTGAATTTCAGATCGTAAATCATGAAATTCATTAAAATACTGTTCAAGTAATCGACCAAATCGCTCTTGATACCAACCTGGATGTAAACGAAACCAGCCTGAAAATAGATAATATTTCTATAATGAGCATACGAACACTTTACACTTTCCAGCAAGAGATCTTCTCATTTATCATGTAATAATACTCTGTGTAAATCCTTTGTATGCTGTACAACTTTTCATATTAATTCTCTCACCCTCTAGTCTCTAACTCCTTTTTTATGTGGTAATTCATTTATTTTATTATGTAGTGGGGTTGTGTCTTGTTGGCTAATTATATACGTAATCCTTTGACTCAATGATCTCCTTTGTTTTCTTTTGCCTTAAATATAAACGGATTCTGATAATTGAATACCATTATCAATCTATCAATCATCGAGTCAGAAATTATTAAGGAAATATTGTTGTTTTTATCATTAGCTAATATTAAAATTATTAGCTCCGTTTCTAAGCTATGCTACTCACTATTTCTCATTTCACTAATATTTATTTATATATATTAGAATGTTGTTTGCAAGAAACGTAAAAATAATCAAATATATTCTAATTCAACTTTTTATTTTCTATTAAAGCGTGATTAGGGCATAATTAATATGATTTACAAATACTCAAATAATTTAATTAAAAAGCATTTGACGATTAAAATTGATCAAGTCATCACATAAAACATTCTACTAACAGGTTTATTTTACAAAGATGACTATCAGGTCATCTTGAACATCAGCAGTCAATGATAATGCTGTTATTTTAAATTATCGAGGAAGCACTTCCTCTGTTCTATTCAAAGGGCATAAATTTTGTCATATGAAGCCGCCGCTCAGAAACATAGATGACTAACATAGATGCTGTTTCACTTTTTAGCATAATTCATCAGCACACGTTATTTTCTGTTCTGGTAAAGCCATATAATAGATTGTAGATAATGAATTTTAGTAAAAATTAACAAATTCTTCATTATATTTATTAAAATAAGTTTTTCAATAAAAAAGATTAAGGATATGTTCTAAAATATGTATCTTATCTTCATGAATGAATTTGTGAATGTGAAATAAATCTCACATTCTGTCGTAATAAAATTATGAAATTAATACTCTTTATGGTGAGGGCATAGACATAGAATTCCAATGTGCATAATACTTTCACTGGCATACGAGGACTACCATCCCTTTATTATTATAATTCTAAATATATTAATAATGAAGTGATTAATATAATCATTATTCAAAATTCAAAAAAATAAAACAAATTATTATTATTAAATATTTTCTAACCACCCTTGAGCTTTCTTGGATTCACATATCTTTATTCAATAACTATTTTAAATATTAATAACTAAAACGTAACGGCGAGGGAACGAGTGCATAGGTTCGATTTAAAAATCATTTTTAGTCAGTTTATTATCAGATATTAGCGATTCAAGCACGTTGAGCTATCTGGTGCATTTCTACTAATCTGGTGAGTGAGGTTGAGTTTGAATTCGGATTTGAACTGGCTATTTGAATCAACTTGGTCGTGTTTTTTCATTTCAATTTTGCTCAATTTATATTTGGCGCCCAATCATTGGGAGAAACTACATTAATAAACCCCGCATACCCTGGAAATAACAATTATGTCTTAGTTACTCAGTCAATTGAATCTTGATAAATTAAATGTTTAAATAGAGAGTGATGTTTTAAAGAGTGTTGTAGAGAAAAGTTATCACTGAGAAATTTAGTAAAATTAAAATGTCATTTTGAATTTCTTCTTATACTTAAAAAATCTTTTTAAAGACTATTTTAATGTTAATTAATAAAATTGATAATCGAAATTATATAAAAGAAAGTAATAAAAAATAGAATATAATGTGCCCTAGCCCCGTCGGTCATAATAAGGTAGAAGATTACTAAAAAAAATTTAGAATTTAGATTCTTGTAGAGATATATAAATAATAATAGGATAATTAGATTTTACAGTACAATTAATGAAAACACCTATTGAGTATATAACAATGTAAATAAATTATTTAAAAAGAAAACGGTTAAATAAACTTAATTACAAATATTACTTTATAATTATTAATAATATAAAAATAATACAGCTTTAAATAATAATTTGAATATAATATTTTAAAACTAATAAATTAAATAAATATAGATATAGTGTTATAATTATTATTTAATAATCAAAATTAATAGGTATATTTTATTAATAAACTTTAGGATAATTGAGGAGTATGTTTAATTTGACAAAAGTTATTTTCCAAATTTTTATAAAACATATCAGTTTGTAATTTAGACCCGAGAACGTAAATAAAAAATTATTTGATAAAGTTAGTAAACGCGTGACATATATTATTATAAAACTGACTAAAATAATAATAATGTTTATTAATTTAACTAAATATAATTGCCATCGATCATTAAATAAAAATTAAAATATTAAATATTGTTTTAATAATTGTTTTAAAAAAAGTTTAAATAATTTTATAAAATATATAATTAATTTAAAATACTAGTCTAAATAATATTTTTGAGACATGTTCTCGTCAAATTCTTTATTTTAAAAAGTCTATTTCGTATATAACTAAATGTATAAATTTATTCGCATTAAAATCATTATCAAGCGAATAAATTAGCAGACAAAATATAAGAATTATATTTGTATGTGAAAACAAACACATTTTATATGGCAAGGAAAGTGATATAGGGCCCCAAAATTTAGTATTATTTAAAAAGGGTTCTTCTGTAACATATAATAAATTTTGACTTCTGTTTCGTATGAATTGCTAATTTAAAAGTTATCTTGCAGGAATTTTATTAAGTTTGTGATGGAAGTACAAGGGTACAAATATTATTTGAGGAAGCTATTTGGAAATTTATCTTAATACGGCTGTTTATGCTCAACCAGAAATGCTATTATTGTCACTCCGAAAGTGGGACTTTTTAACCTAAAGAGAAGTTACTGCCCGTCGGGAAAAAAGCACAATTTTGCCTTTAATTTAAAGTTATTTGATATTCTCTATGCGTTTTTATTATAAAGAAAATAATGATGAAGAAGAATGTTTATCTTTAAAGGAAAACATTATTAAAAATATAATATAAAGTGAAATAAAAAGTTATGATAATATGAAAGTGCTATTATATATTTTATGGAAGGAACGAAAACTATCTGAGTAAAAAATATTATAACGTAATGGAGGAAATGTGATTTTTTAAAAATATAAAATTGCCGATGGATCGAAAACAGGAGAATTATTGAGAGATTTAAATAGAAATTACTAGAGAGAACAAATTAAAATTAAGAACGAGAAGATTAGCGAGTTGTGGTAAGAAAGTCGAAATTAATAATTGTGTTCAATCATTATTAAAACAAGGATGATAAATCTATAATATTTATTAAACAGTAGTAATTATTTTATACAAATAAGTGACTGTTTTATTTAATATGAGCGATTTTCAAGCAGGATTCGATAAAGAAGTGCCCGTAATATAATTTAAATATTTTGATTATATTTAAAATATAAAATGTATATTGAAGATTAGGAAAACAAATTTAATAATAATAATTTAAATATAATAACAATTGAATGATAGAAATATTGTTTTAAAAAAATAGAAATTAATATCTATAAATTTATTATACAAAAATTAATGGGATATTGAAAACACAGCCTTAAAACATGTTATGGATAGGAGTAATTTAAATATGCATGCAATAAATTATTTAAAGTATAATTAATAATATAATATAATCGAATAATTAATCGTAATTAGACTTTCATGTTGTAAAAGTATTCAATCTTTTAAAATAGATTTGTATATGATAAATATACGAAAAGTAGTAAGATTTTTCTTAAAAAATTTAGCGTGCTAACCTGGAAATAAATAATTTTATTATTGTTAGAAAATGTAGATAGGAATTTGTCGATACTGTATAGAAAAATCTTGAAAATAAGATCGGATGAAATGACTTATTAATACTAATGTAGAGGAAAAGCGAAAGATGATGTTTTGTTAGAAATAAGAAAATAAAAATATTTGGATCATGAATTGTATTGTGATTTCAGTATAGCTAACTTAACACCTATCACTACGGACAGTGTTTTTGATGTTAAAAGCTGAAGAAATCTTGCGTAATGATGGTGCTAGATAAAGGTCACTCTATAGTGTTTTAGTGCTGTGTATATTATTGTCAAAATTTTATGACAATAATATTATAGTTATATTTTCTATTTTAGAATTTATCCATTGTTTAAATTGAATCTACCTCGTCAAGATATTTTCAAAGAAATAATGAATTAAATAGGAACTGAGGACTATGTTGCTCGTTTAAGTAAGAATGAATTTATTTTAATGGAGCAACACGTAATGTAACCTTTCGAGGTGAGAACAAAATATCATTAGAAAGAATCATATGATACAGTTTAAAATCAATTCAGGAAAATTGAGAAATAAGATTTTTTTAAGAAATCTAAATAAGTTTTTTTTTATAAAAAAAATGAAAATTTTTTAATTTTTTGGTTTTTTTTAGAAAATAAATATTGCATATTGTTACAAAATAATTCAATAATGTGTAATATTTTTTATATTTATTGCATGGGAAGTGTTAATAGTTGTCTCCCCCATCAGAAAGAGTGAATGGGTATATTTTTAGACATCGAGATAAGGAACAATAAGGCATATGAATGTAAGAAGAATGTTTGAATCTATAAATTCCATACAACTAATATAAAACTAGAATTTTATTGTTTTTATAGAATGTTTTTTATGAATGTAAAATTTGTAAAAATATAAAATTTAATAATAATAGTAAGGGGAATATAAAGTGTTAATAATAACCCCCATTTTGTAACAAGCTAAATTATAATCAGAAATCCAGATAATAATAATACAGAATTTTTCTTAAACATTTAAAAAATAAAGTTGCTAGAAAAATAAGTTAAAGTTTGTTTTCAATTTTATAAACTAGTAAAAAGTATCCATGTACGCAATAGCAAAAGATATTGTTATTTGTTTATGTTATTAATAAACTTTTGTTGTAAAAATTTATTTTAAAAAGCTTTGTGTATGCATTGAAATTTAACAATAGTTAAATGATATCTGCAATCACCATAAGTGAAACAGAAATATATTTTTACATAAAAAAAAAATTATTATAAAAACATAAAATTAAAAGATCCTCTAGTATATAATTTATTGGTCATAAGTTAGTTGCCACAATATTACGATTAAAATATATGCTAATATTCCACTGTATGTCAGATTATTGGAATGCGCGCGGTCGCGTGAGTTGTTTATTTCATTTAGGAAGAAATAAGATTATACTTATACTATTGTTGTTATTATTATTATTTATTATTATTGGTTACTGCGTAGTGAATTTATTATTAAAATTCCTTTTTCGCGGATTTACTACCCGTAATTTAAAATCAGTTAGAATACAATTTATGAACCTGAAATTTTATTTTATTTTATTTATTCTATTTATTTACTTAATTTTATTTAAAATGAAAAAGATTCTTATTACAAGAATATTAAGACATGATTATTATTTTTATCGTAGTGAAAAAGGCAAGGAAGTCATTAGAGTGCTTCTAAATTAGTTATTTAAGAATAATGAAAGCTCATGTGGATAATATATCAATGTAATCTATCTCATTCCCCGTATCGTCACTCCCATGTCTCATGGAAATAATAAATGTTTGTTAATTCATTTTTTTTAAAAATATAACTGTATTTGTATTTTTAAAATTAGAGCTAGTAATTACCATTTTAATTAATGATGATATTTCATGTATTTATTCGTTAAACTGAGCTAGAACCCCGGAATATTCGTTATAAACAGTATATTCCCCGGGGTGCGGAGGCCCAGAATATATATATAAATTAATTATATGTCTACTATATCAGTATATATATATTATACATTTGTGTTATATGCGTTCGTGACAGTAAAGAGGGAAAAAATTATCATTAGAAAAGTAGTAAGAGTAGATCAAAGCATGGGATAAAATAAATGAAATATTTTTCTTTGTCATAATTGATTAGTGTTTATGTCAATCATTATATTAAATGTTAAAAGTTTTAGTTTCAAAATATTGCTTGCTAGCACATATATTAAATGCTTGCTCGATATTCTTAGTAGCCTCAAACTAGGCGAAGACCTTCAAACTGGGAATTTTATGTCAAGCAGTCCGATGCAGTGTGACAACATGCTTTAATGACAATAATTTCTAGAGTAACCTCAAAGCAGGTGAAGACCTTTTGTGTAACACCAAGCAGCCAGATGCAGTTGGCAAAATGCTTAAATGGTTTACACGCTTTCATGCTAGCAAGATTAAAAAGGATATCAACAAATAAAAGTCTTGTAAAATATTAATTTTTGACATTTTATTTGTGTGTGAAAGTCTCGTGCTTAGTAAAAATGAAGTAGGGAACTCCTTTATTTAAACTCAAGTCAGGAATGTGTCAGTTGTTAATAAATAAAAAATAACTCATCAATCGAATTGTTTTGTCAAAAATTAAGTCAGTCATATGTGGTTTGGGGGTCAATGGGTTATTTCACCAGCCCTAGTGATCTCATTTTGCTCACTGGCACCCATATAAATAAATTTGTCAGCAAATTTGATTGTCAGCACAGTAGTGGGTCAATTGTCTAAATAATAAAAAACCAAATGTGTCCAATACAGAGAATTACTTGTAATACCTGCTAATATATATATGTATAAAAATTTGTATATCACTAATCATCTGTATAGTTTTTTTTTCAGACATGGGAGAACAGTTGAACAGAGGAAAATTTGAGTAATGTTTTTTTCATGTCTCATTCAAAGAATTAATAGAAAGAGCTAACCAAGAAAATGTAGGCAAACTAAAACTAAACTAAAAAAAAGGCAAACTATGTAGATTGGGGAAATAATATGCAGCAGCTAATAAAGATAGGAACAATGGCACCAGTAGTCAGAGACCTAATTAAATGTACTGAAGTATACAGAGAGTGCCATAAGTTTGATTCACATTGTTTATTATATTATTTATTCACTTTCAAAGATGGAAGAACAATTAGATAAAGGATTGACTGATGATAGTGATGCGCCTTCAACCACCTCCGGTGAATGAGAGATCACTTTTAAAAATCAGATCAATAGAAAAAAGCACAACCATCAAAGCAAAAAGATGGCTAAAGGCAATCACAATGATCGAGAGACTTTTCATATGATCCTCAGAGAAATGAGAGAAGACAGGAAGCTAATGATGATGATGATGGAAAGGATTTTAAAGCTTGAGAAAACACGAGGCACCCAAACCAACCCAAAGATTGTAAAGCATCCTCAAGCAATAGACACTTACAAAGCTCCAAGAGGAGATGATTATCAGACCACACTTAAAGAAGTTGTGGACAGCAAAGAAGATGACAGTGGAGAAGATGAATCAAATCAAGAAATGGTGGAAGAATCTGATATAAATACAGAAAGGGAAAAAGATGTTCAGACCACTAGTGAAATAAAATCAAAAGAAAAAAGTAACAGACAATAAACCCCGAAATGAGTCTAAGGAAATTGCAGAGACCATCACTTATATCTTCTGTAGAAATTCAAATTTTTAGGGGTAACCCAGGAGAAAGGCCAATAGATCATCTAGACAGCATGAAAGAATTTTTTGTCTGCACTCTATAGCAGAGAAGGAGAAAATTATCTTAGCCAGACATTACTTGAGAGAATCTGCCATGGCATGGTGGAAGCTATTAAAAAACCCACCTACCATGACCCAAGGGTATGAAAACACCATCTTAAAAAATATTGGAGTAACAAAAGGGAGGAGGGTATTTTGCATGGACTGAACACCCAGAAGTATCAAGAAGACTGCATACAGGGATATACAGCCTACTTCATCCAGCAAAAAACCACATTCAAATCCCTCACAGCCTTCAAATATGAGGACCACCACATCATCTGGATGATCAGACATCATTTACCTCCATGAACCCAAAGAATCATGCTTGGGATGTGCCCTATGTCACAAGAAAAGACCATAGACTTTTTGACTGCAATAGACTATGGGAACTTGACACCAACTAGAAAAGACCAAGACTATGATCATTATCAAAAGTTAAAACCATACGTACCACCTGATCCAGGGAAACAATAGTACAAACATTAAATGAAGACACAGATATGTGTACAGATGACTGACTGACATGACCATTGGGAAAATGAGTCTTGAATATCAGACCTATTTATTATAAACTAGATAATAATATAAAAAAATGATTGCAATGAGACATGTATAATTTTGTAGTTTGTACAGATGATATTATTCACACGCATGCTGTACTCCCAGAGTCTACCAACTAGTTGAGTACACTTATACGACTGTATCTTGTACACTTATGCGGCTGTATCACGTATAAGTAAAGATAATTTTTTTTCATTGTTTTTTTTTTTGAAGTGAAAAGAAATGAAGCTGTCGGATCTAAGTTCGATCCTAGCTTCATGACATCTAGCCATAAGCCCACTTCAAACCCTAGTACTAACCTTAAATTTCCGATGCAATGGGACTTTATCCATTCAATCCATGCTAATTTCCATAAAGAATAACTTATTTCATAAATGCGTATTAAAATTAATTAGTTTCAGATTTAAATTGATCAATTCTATTAATAAATTAGTGATAGAATTATTCATAAAATTATATATTATAACTGCGTGGATTGTGTGTATATATTTGTAAATATTTAAATATATATATAATTGTTTAAAAGTTTCATTGTGTTGGGAATGTTTGATTTTATTTTTAAATAATTTGTTAAAGTTTTATTGATTAAAAGCTACATTCTATCGATAAGCTTTCAGATTTTCCCTTTCCAAAAACAATAGTTAAAGTTTTATTAATTAGAAAAAAAGATAAGGATTTTATAATTAAAATCATTTTCTGATTTTAAGAATTCATTTTCTAATTAGAAAATGAATTCAAGTTAATGAGTTTAAAATCCTTATCAAAGGAATGTATCTAAAAACATTGATAATGAAAAAAGTGCTAGCCTGAAGGCATCAGAGGACAGTATATATAGCTCTGAAAAGTTTGGAGAAAAAAAGCCATCATTGTTGCAGAAAAGTGCTAGTAAATTATGTGCTGTTCCAAATCATGAATTCAAAAAATGTCCCTATCATGGTAAGGGGCTAAATGTCAGGAATCTGGCTATTGTTCCTGAAGTCCCCTAAAAATCTTCACTGGTGCTGCTGAAAATTTTTCAGACCAATCATGCTGCTAAAAACGTGAAAATTCATTAAAATTCTGTTCAAGCAATCAACCAAATGATGCCTACATTTTTACCAACCTGGATGTGTAAACTAAAGAAACCAGCTCCAGAAGAAATGGGTAATATATTTCTATAATGAACCTTAAACTTTCTGGCCAGTTCCGAACTTTACTTTACACTCCTTTTAAGAGCTCTTCTCATTTATAATGTAATAATACTCCGTTTAAAATCCTTTATTTATGCTATTTTAACTTTCATATTAATTCTCTCAACCTTTAGTCTCTAACTTTCTTTTCTTATGTGGTGGTTCATTTATTTTATTATGTATATTTATTGAGTAAATTTATTAATGTTATTATAATTATATGCCAATAATCCTTTGACTCGATGATCTCTTTCATTTTCTTTGCCTTACACAAGTAATATAAACCTAGTTCTGATAGGTAATTCTCACCCATTAGAACTAGATTTATACAGTTCTATCAATCATCGAGTTGAAAGAAATTATTAAATGATTGTTGTTTCTATCATTAGCTAATAATAAATTATTAGTTCCATTCCTAAGCTATGCCACTGCTATTTTCTCATTTCACTAACATTTAGTTATATATAATCTTAAAATGTTGTTTGCAAAAGGGCTGATAAAAGAATCAAATATATTCTAATTCAACTTTTTTATTTCTATTAAGATTCAGGAAGGGCACAATGATTGGGGGCATAATTAATATGATTTTACAAATACTTGAAATAATTTTAGTTAAAAGCTCATTTGACTTTGATTAAATTGATTTAGTCATCATGTAGAGCATTCTATAATTGGGTTTTATTTTTCAAACGATGACTGTCAAGTCATCATCTTCAAACATTGCTGATGTAGGGCAATCTTCCACTCCATCAGGCTGGTCGGTGATAATATTTCTGTTATTTTAAATTATCGAGGAAGAAAGCACTTCCTCTCCTGTTCATATTAGTCAAAGGGCATAAGACTTGTCATATGCAAGCTGCCATAGGACTTAGATCATCGACTAGCTATCAGCTTTCAATTTCACTTTCTAGCTCATAATTCATCAGCACCGTTGCCTCTCTGTTCCGATAAAGCCTGCTCTAATGCTCATAATTTGTCATGAAGTGATTTCAATTAAAGTTCAACAAATTCTCCGTTATATTTAATTAAATAAGTTTTCCAATAAAGATTAAAGTTATGTCCTAAAATATGTATCTTGCTCTTCATGAATGAATTTGTGAATGTGAAAATAAATCTCACATTCTGTCGTAATAAAATTAGAGTAATAATTTCCTTTACTAATGAATACCTTTATCTGCCTTTATTTTCTTGTTGGGGGCATAGACATAGAATTCCAATATTGTGTAATACTCATTGGCATATAATGAGGACCGCCATCCTTTTTATTATTATAATTCTAAAGTATATTAAAGGCTAGAGGTGATTAATATAATCATTATTCAAAATTCAAACAAAACAAATTATTATTATTATTAAATATTTTCTAAACACACTTGGTTACTTAGTTCTATATCTTTTATTCAATAATTATTTTAAATGTTAATTCTTGCTATCTGTGTTGGCAACCCGAACAAATACATATGATTCGATTTAAAATCATTTTTAGTCAGTTTATTATCAGATATTAATGTCAATTCAGGGGTCTCTGATCCTCACCAATCATTGAGCTAGTTTCTTGGCACATAGCACTGTGCCACTGATTTCTACTAATCTGAGCTAGTGAGTTGGGTTTGAATTCAGTTTGAACCACCTGAGTTTGAATCCAACTTGCAGTTTTTTGATGGGTTTTTTGACTGGTACAATATATATATATATATATATTATTTTTGGGAATAAATCATGCATTATTTTGCATTACAATCTGATATTTCTACAGAATAGCAACTGTCATTATCAAGGTTAACTTTTTTTCCTTTCAAAAGTTAACCTCAATAATGGCAATTGCTAGTTCTTTGAAATATCAGATTTTACAAGGGGACACTTCTGAATTTAACATAATATTTTTTAACATAATATTTTATCCTTGAATTTGAGATAGCTATATTCAAGTGGCTCTATTTCTTTTATATTAGTGTTCAGGAGTTTTCAAAGTATAAAAGAATGATTGTGTTTGTCTTTCTTTGTACCCCTATTGTAAATATATTTGATTAATATCAATTAAGATCATACTTTATTTAATTTTACACTTCTTATTTAAATAGGTTTGATATACTTAACTTTGCAGATAGAAGTTAATCTTATACCTGTTATGCTTTATTTAGACATGTTTGTTTCACAAGAGAGCACTGCCGAAATTAATGATATTATATTTATATATAAATTTCATATAGAAATTTGCAATTGGTTATGTTATATATATATATATATATATATATATATATATATAACCAATTGCAATATATATATATATATATATATATAATTTTTTTTAGAATCATTTGGAAAAATGTAATTTAACTAAGTAGAAATTCTCAACTTTACTTTCAATAAAAATGTCAAATTTAAATAACAAGATTTACTCTAATACTCTGCAGGATTTAATTTTTTAATGAAATAAACAAACTAAAATGAATATGCATGTGATGTACTTATCAAAGAATAAAATATTCAATGAGAATTTAAATTTGAAATTAATTGAAATGATATATATATATATATATATATATGATTTTCGAGGTTTTCTACATATAATTACTTATTTAGAAACTATGTGTTTAAGATGATGGTCAAAAGAGGGAAATTGTACCAGACTAAGAGTCAATGTATAACTGTTAGTTTAAATAATTATAATTGGAAATCTCTACCTACTAAATAATCCCATGTAAACATCCATTATAGAGTTTGCGTATATTTTATTTAAATTAATGGAACCAATTATACTTTCAATGCTTTTGTGGTACATATGATGCACAAGTATTGAACATACACTTTGTGTTGAATTAATTCCATAAAATATGTATACAATCTCAGTTTGGGCACTTTATCTTAGCATTAACAATGCGATGGCAAAGTACCAATATATATATATATATATATATATATATATATATATATATATATATATATATATATATATATATATATATATATATATATATATATATATATATATACAGCTACAAATAACTATGCATTTATTATATATATAAAGAGAAGTTACCTTTGTTTTTTATAAGAATAAATCTAATATTATTGTGATATATAGTTATTGTGCAGATGTCAGATTTATAAATATATACTAAGGACTATAGCTTTGGGTCAAAACTTGGTTTTTTTAACTTTACTTTTTAGCTTATTAATAGAGATGATATTAACGTTGATTATAAGATGCAAAACTGCTTTGATCTTAGATTGGAATATCATTTCCTCAGTGATGGGATGCCAGAAATATGATAAACTTATGATTCAATTGAAGGTTTATAGTATAGCATTGCTTTAAACCAGGACATTCATATTCATAGCATTAATATGTGTGTATAAAAGAGAGAACTTATAAGTTAATTAGTAAGCAAGTTTACAAACTTAAATATACTACCTGCATGATAATGCAATGCATGTGTTTTTTTTGTTTAAACAAACGGTGTTACTTGTGATAAACTATGTATTTTTATATTTTCTCTTTTAATCATTGCACTCAGCACAAAAACCTTTGATATAGAACTGATTGAAATTGTGGCCCAAGTTGACATCGCACTCTAAAAATTCTGACTTCATAATGAAGTTGTTTTTAGAGCATCAGTATTTTTAGAAAAAGTCAGGACTTTTCAGTGTCCGGTAGAAATTTCTAAAAAATATATTTTAATAAACATAATTTTAGAATTTCTGGCAAGTATATTTAGACACAAACTATAAACAGTTAATTAACATTTTATTAGCAATTATCTTAAATATTTAATATCTAGTTTGAATTTAAACTGGTTTTAAAGTGCTTTCTGAACAATTTGAATTATTGTAATTTAATTTTAGCTTTGCTATTCTAAAATTATATAATTCATACTTTAAATCATTCATAACCCTATAACTGAATATTTCAAATTATAAAAGAGTTACATATAAGATTTAGAAATTATAAAATCACACTTGAAGATAATTTTTAAGCTATGGTTATCATAATAGTCATTTTAAAAATGAATAATCAGCTACATAAATACCTAATCATTATTAAACAATAAAATTTATTTATTAGAAACTTATACTATTTAAGCAATTTTTTTCATAATATGTCATAACAAAATTTGACATTCAGGTTTAATGCAACAACTGAGTGTCACTGTATACATATATATGAAAATAATAAGTATATGAACTAATTAAAGTAAAAATAAAAATATAATAAAAACCACACAATTACTTCTCTATAAAGCTGCTTTAATATTTCAACCAGAGGACTGGTTTTCATAAGAAAACGCAGCAAAATGGCTATTTCCAGAATTTAAACACTAAAATATTACAAACAGTTTTATAAAAATTTTTAGTTACTAGGAATTAGTTTTGTTATCTGATACCTAACTGAGTATAATATTTTAATGTTTAAATTCTGGAAATAGCCGTTTTGCTGTGTTTTGTGATGAAAACCAGTCTGCTGGTTGAAATATTGAAGCAACTTTATAGAGAAGTAATTGTGTGGTTTTAATTATATATATTGTAACAGAACTTGTAAATGAAACATAACTGGATAGAACACATTGAATAGAATGGTCAAAATAGCTCTAAATATTATGTCTCTACTGATTAGCCTATGAGTGACATGAAATGATGGTATTATATATTCATGAGTATAAGCTATAGGAAAATTATAGCTACACTATCATTACATGAGAAATCTGATTTCAGTATTCATTATTACTCATAATGCTAGTTTTTACTTCATTTTGTTATGCCAAAGCCATTTCTAACCTTTGTGTTTCCATTATTTATTATCTGTCTTCCTATATTGTGATGCATTAATCCTAGTGATAGACCATTACTATATATATATATATATATATATATATATATATATATATATATATATATATATATATATATATATATATATATATATATATATATATATCAAAACTACCCCAAATCTAAAATTAAACCAGACCAGCATAAAAATAATATTAAAACACAACCTAAGGTTTCACTGCTACAAGCAGACTTCTCAAGTGTAAAGAACTACAAAAAAACCACACATTATATATACTATTAAAAACTACCCACAAATCCATTCACTTCCCATCCACCCTTAATATTAAAAGAAACTCTTAAATAAGTTAATTGCTTCAGAATAATAAATTTTCAATAATAAAGACTCTTTAATTCTTCTTTTGATTTCATTTCTCTCAAAGAAGACAACCTTAGCTTCATCAAAATCAATAGTGTGGCCTGTATCTTTTTCATGGACATACAAAGCAGAACTAAGATATCTATTTTTAACTCTACTTTTAGTTCTGCTTTGTATGTCCATGAAAAAGATACAGGCCACACTATTGATTTTGATGAAGCTAAGGTTGTCTTCTTTGAGAGAAATGAAATCAAAAGAAGAATTAAAGAGTCTTTATTATTGAAAATTTATTATTCTGAAGCAATTAACTTATTTAAGAGTTCTTTTAATATTAAGGGTGGATGGGAAGTGAATGGATTTGTGGGTAGTTTTTAATAGTATATATAATGTGTGGTTTTTTTGTAGTTCTTTACACTTGAGAAGTCTGCTTGTAGTAGTGAAACCTTAGGTTGTGTTTTAATATTATTTTTATGATGGTCTGGTTTAATTTTAGATTTGGGGTAGTTTTGATTTTATATTGACTAGTTTAGCTTTATGCTTGTAATGTTTATATATATATATTATAAGGGAAATGGTTATTTGGATGGTTTGATTTATATATTTATACTTTCAATTATATTTTATACTTATTTTTTATACATTTATTTTTTCACACTTTGATTCTTCCTTTCATTTATTTATTCTTTTTGTTTTACTATCAGTTTTGCTAACCAAAATATCCCGGCTTAGCCTCCAACTGTAATGGATATTGTTTATTTATTTATTTAACCAACGCCATTACAATGCAAGCAGAGAGCTAATACAGATACAAATTTAACTTCATATCTATACCCTTGACCGAACCCCGAGGCAATACGTACATATTATCTTGGCGTTATTTTTCCCGGTCAAGAACTTTCGACTGCTGAACAAATCAAACTACTTCAAGAAATTTAACGAATGTCCAGCGCTTGCTATTTATTTTTTTTATAATTGGGACAATTCTCAGAAACAAGCAACACACGAATATCTTTTAAAATAAGCCTTACCCTTTAATCACTAAATTTCAGTTTTCCCCCGTCGTAGCTTGGTGATAGGAGAATAAAGCAAGTATACACAATTTTTAGAATAAATATGTTTAATAACACTCACTTTTATATCAAAAATACATGATAACAATAATAAAAAAACACACACTTATATAAAATATGTGGCTATAATAAACATAGTAAAACAGATCAAATATAAAAGTTATTTTGAAGTCCTATTGGATAGAGTTCTAAATTTATCAAAATTGTTCCTTGTTTATTTATTTACGAACATTAAAAATTAAAATGCATGCATGCTTTTACCTAGGATTCCGTATGTTGACAGGTATGACTTTTCAAGTGAGGCTGTGATTTTTTCAGCATCTTTTTTAATTACCAAAACAAAAAAATAAATTATTATATATTTCCCTCTATAATTAATAAATAGATCATATTAATTACATTTTATATCTAACTCCTGAAAATATTTAATAGAAATAGTGAAGTATATTTTGTAGGTCAAGGTCATAGATCACAGAATTTATATCATTTCTTATTCTCAAGATTGTTAATGAGTTCAACAAAATAAAATATTTTGATTATATATATATAGTAAAAACTAAAGTTAATCTAAGAAATAAAATAATCAATATCATTCCAAAATCAAAATAAAACAAGACTTGACAATATAAACAAATTCTATAACACAACCATTACCCCCCAAAAGCAGACTTCTCAAGTGTAAAACACTAAAAGCATATCAACAAATACAGCTATTAACCACAAACCCCAATCACATCATACACACTCTTAATATTAATAGCTCTTGTAAACAAATTTAATTTAATTGATACAGAATTAGAAATATTTAATTAATTATTCTTTATTATTAATATTTTATTATTCTGAAGCAATTAATTAATTTGTCTAAGAGTTGTCTTTAATATTAAAGGTTTGAGGAATGTAATTGGGAATTGTAGCTAATAGTATATATGTTCATTGTTATGTCAAGCTTGAAAAGACTGTTTTTGAGGAAAAAAAACAATGTTTGAGTTATAGAGTCTTTCTTTAGTGTTTAGTTTTAAATTTGGTTAATTATATATATATATATTGTGATGGCCACGTAAAGTCGTCGTCACACGTATATATTTATTAATAAAGTTAGATAAATTAGCTACTAGAAAGTAATAAAGGTAAATGGGTTAGCTACTAAATTTTAAAAAAAAGAAGGAAAGAAAAAAAGGTTGAAAATCAAATGTCGATTTTTGTAATAGTAAGAGAAGGGGAGGGGGGGTTCATAAAGAAACGTGTCTCTTTCTCTATTTTTTTAAAAAAAAAACGAGTAAGTCAAATGCTTGAAAGTTATTTCTATTTATTGTGGGAGAGGGGAAGGGGATGCATAAAGAAATGCGTCTTTTCTCTCTTTTAAAAAACTATTGTGATAAATTAAAATAAAATGTAAAACATAAATGTGAAAAAATGAATTGTAAACTTTAAATAAAAATTAAATGTAATATGTAATATAAAAACAATATGGCAGTAGGTGTTAAAGTCTGTTGGACTAATTAAATTCCTTGGACAAAGAAAATGTATAACAAGGAAAAGCTTATAATTACAGCTAAATTAATTAAAACCTACATTCCAGCCACTAATTAAATAAAGAAACATGATGATAAGAATTGGTTGGAAATCTAAATCTTAATTAAAAATTTACAAAACAATGAACAAAAGAAAGACAGTAAGAGAATTACAATGATTATCAGGCATTACTAGTAGAGATTTTGAGGAAACAACAGCTCAAAGAAAATGAAAGAAATGCATGGCTAGTGGCCATAAATATATATATATTTAAAAAAATTCTACTGTATATAATAAAAATAATAAATATATAAATACTTCAAAAATCCAAACAAAACTTAACATATTATACTTAATATAAAAAAAACTTCCTTGTATTATTACATTGAAAGTAGGCCATAATTGATAACTGAAAATGGTATATCCACATTTCACTGACACCATAGAGGTCTTAATGGATGAAATATTCTCTATGGCCACATTAAATTTTGTTTTCAATTATCTTAAGTTTCTATTATATTTCCTTTCAACCCATATTCATTGATCTGTTAAACAAAATACCAGTGTTGTTTTGGAATGTGGCTTTATATTTCAATCGCCATAGAAATCTTAGCAGTGAAAATGCAGTTCTTATTATTTTCATTAATGATAAGATATGAACTCAAAATATTGATTAAAAGATATTGAAAGATGAAGGAATATATTTAATTATAAATTACTGAAAAAGATAAAAAAATCATCAAGGTAAAAAAAAATTTTTTTTTCATAACTATCAATTAGTCTTATTATGAATGTTGTAGTTTAGAAAGTAGCATAAAGAAATTAACTACCAGTATGAATCAATGATTCATATTCTATCATATTTTGTAATAATTTTATAGATGGATTTTCAATTGGCACTATAACTGAATTTTGAAGTACATCATTACTGATAGATCATTGTCTGTTATTTAAATCATCTCATCTTTTGTATCTAGACAGGCCAGTTCACCTCTTGAAATATGAATTTTCCCAATTTCATATGATTTATTTGGCTAATATTGTTGTCTTATAAAGATTCATTACATATTTTTATTAAATGATTATTTTTTATGAATTGATAAACAACTTCATCTAATGTAAACCATTTTTTTCTTTGGTTAATAAAAAGTTTTGATTTTGGTCCTCACATATCTTAGTTCATGAGTGCTATTGATATATAACTTATATAGCTGTAAAGAGAACAATATGTCAATATACTACAGACAACAGAATGAATTATTTGATTTTTCAGATGGGAAGTTATTAATTGAATTAGAAATACATTGGGCATTAATTTATTGTTATTAAATTGGTTTTAGTAAGGAAAACATAGACTGGAATACCATGAGATAGAGGTGAGATTAGTTATTAAAAAATTAGGATAGTACAATATATAGAAACTGAACTGGATTCAGATTTATATGACTATAGAAGAAAGTTAGCTTAGTTGAAAATATTTGTTTTCTTTTTTTAGTTTGGGCTGATAGTTTGAGATTATAATACAAAAGAAAATAATAGGAATTGGAATGAAAGTGCAAAGATTCTAAGGTTTAGTGGCCCTGATCCAATATCCAAGAATCCTCATTGATGAGAGTCATATACTTGAAACTATTCTAGGGATTTTGAATAGGAAGGTGCAGGATAAGGATTTATTAAGCAATATCAGCTGACGACTATTATTACTTTTCAATGCTTAGAGTATATGACAGAACAAAGATTTAATAGTTTGCTATAAGACAAGCAATGTATAAGCTGAAGACATGTGATATGTCATGTGATGCTTTATTGATGCACTGATAATGTGATAAATGGAAGACATTTTAATAATATACCCGTGAAATTTTCATTATGTTTGAGTTGATATGAAATAAGGGGGGGGGGGTGTTTTAATTTTTTTTGGAAAAACTAAAAAAAAAATGGAGATGAGACTATGAGCATCAAAGTTGTTCATCACTTAATTAGAAATAAACAACCATAATAAAAAACGTAGAACTGCGAAGATTGTTTATTAATTAATTAAAAACAGCAATAATAAGAAATTAGGACTGTTTAATTCAAAATTTAAAGCCATATTGTTAAAAATGTTTATAATAATTAAAAAACAGAATATATTACATAAGTGGCGAATAGGCGAAATTTAAATATTTGTCTTAGATAGAAAGTCTTTTATTTTATGAACGATGTATCTGTAAATAAGATAATTCGGTGTGTTTTTAACCTTTATTAACTTTCAATTTTTATTTTTTGATAACTAATGATTCCCAATTATAATGGAATTTAGAATAAATCCAAGCACTAGATAATTATTTACTGAATGTATTGCATTATTTACAATTACAAAAGTATTTCTAAATTAAGAATTGCTGCCGGGAAGAACTTCTCACATGAATATATTTTTTTATTGAAGAAGAAATATATATTTAATAAGTTAATAAATAAGAATTTCTTATAATGGGTTAAGAAAAGCCCTTGAGTCCATTCCTGTACTAAGTAGCTAAACTGCAGAATTCAGATAAAAAGTAATCCATACATGGAAAAAAAAGCCATCATAAAACTAAAATAAAGCATGCAGAAATCAGTTTTGAATATATAGTTTTATACATAAGAATGACTATATTTTGGAGATTTGTTTTTATTTTATAGAAATGTATATTTTTAAGAGCACGTAGAATGTGAATGTAAGAAAAGTTTTGTTTTAATTGAAAATAAAAGTATAATGAATCCAAAACATTCACTCTTTCATCATCTAATATTTCTTATCATCTTCTGTCTCAAAATACATTATACCTAATTATCTAATGTGTTAATTTCATCTACTTCAATTCTATGCTACCACCAATAAATAGTGAAAAGGCATTAAAATCAAACTATTTAAATTGATATATTACACAAAAGGTTGTATATGCTTCATGAATTTAATTTTTAATGCTAAATCAGTTATCATATCTTATACCATTTATGCTTTACTGAAATATCATGATGTCAAACACTGCAGTTTCAGTGAAATACTTGCTTTTTTCCATTGGATGATATCTACTTAAAAATAAAAATAAAATAAATACTGCAGTAACAACTGTATAGTTTATGATGTTAAACCTGAAAAAGTATAAATAATTTGTACTAATAGAAAGTGTAAATTATATACCATTCTCTCATAAACAGTGAACCAATAATATTTTAAAATGATAATAATGATTAAAACTAGAGTAAATTGTACAGAATCAATGGTATTTTTAGATCACAGACAGCTATTTATTTAATAACAACATGCGATTTATACAAATATTATACAAATATTATTCATGATGGTAAACCTAAAAATGACTAAACACTTTCCACTGATGTAAAGATAATAAAGTGTATAAATAATAAATCATTTTTCATAAGTAACATGGATTCATATAAAATTCAGTAGAATGCACTTACAAACATTCCCATTTAAATGTACAATATTGTATTTCTGTTTTTGACTTCTTTAAATATAATGGTTTTCTTTGACAAGAGTGCTTGGCATCAAAAATACATTAAGATTGTATTTAATTTTCTCAGTATTTTCTTCAAGTAAGTAGGAGTATTAATATTGCCATTAACTTACTGCAATATGATGAAAAAGTAAAAATCATTTTCAGAGAAGTGTTTCAAAGAAATGCCTTTTTAACTATATATGTCATACTAGATATGGAATCTATTTTTTTAAACTTCCAATTAATAAATTCTAACTTACTGGCATTGAATTAACATGATAAATATAAATCTGAACTTGAGATTTAATGCATAACCAGTAAATTTCTAAGCATTATATTTTTAGTTCTAATGAAATTTTATAATTCTTATAAATATAACAATATCTGGATATCTGTTTCAAATAAATTATTTGTACATTTATCCACAAACATGTAAATTTATTCTGCACCAACTGATAATTTAGTTTATATCATAAAATAATAATTAAAAATTGATTGGATTTAATTTGGAACATTAAGTATTTTCTAGGAACTAAACTCATATTCTTGTTAAATAATTCAAATGAGATAATTTCTAGTGGATTTTAATCCATAATTTATTCTTTCATCTAAAAATTAAAGTTAAGATGCTTACAATAAAACATTTCATTAAATAAATCTTATTTTATGACATTTAACTGAATTTACTACCGTATTACCTCTTTCATTCACTACATGAATTATCCATTTTAATATGTATACATTTTCTTCACAGGATCAGTAATTCAAAATATTGCCTTTATTTGATAAACTTTTGTAAAGCATTTTGGTTTGGGAATTTTGTCTTCATAGCTACATTTCCTTTAGCATTCATTACATTTCCTCTAAACATATTAAGGGTGTATGAGAAGTAGATGGAATTGTGGGTAATGTTTAGTTTTAAAAGTGTTATTTTGTAGTTCTTTACACTTGAGAAGTCTGCTTGTAGCAGTGAAACCATTGGTAATGTTTTAGAGTTTATTTTCTAGGCTAATCTGGTTGAGTTGTGAATTTGGAGTAATTTTGAGTCTTATCATAGGAACAAATTGTAAAAATTATATGATTATTTAATACACAAACAAATTTATAAAAGATGTGAAAAATGTTTTTATATAATGCATTATTATTAATACATTTTACCTAGAGAATATCACCTTATATGATACTAAATTAATAATATATAATAACTATAGAATATAGATATAATATAGGGAAAATTTTATAAAAATTTACTCAACATATAATGTATTTAAAAGAAGATATGAAAAATGAGGGAAAGTTTTTATTTTTTTATTAAAACTTTTAAAGGAAGAGAATTTACTTCAGTCAAGTTTATAAAAAATTGTAAATATGATTACTGCAGTGGCATAATTAAAATTTTATATTTGTAACAAAAATTGTTTACATCTTTTCATAACATCTTGGTGATTAATAGAAAGGAAAATTACAGACACAGTTGGAATTTTATTTTTGTCACCAGCAAATACACTTAGAATATGTGCTTCATCAAAAAATTTAATGATTTTATTTTCAATTCATAACAGTATATCTGATAGTGTAATTTAGTTCATAAAACTTAAAATATTTTTATTATTTTTAGGTTAGGTAATGGATTGTTTAGAGCATGCTATATTTATTGAAGCAAGCAAAAAAGTATAAGTACTGGTCCATTAAGTGACGTAACTACCTTACACACTGAAATGGGATGGTTGGAAAAATGAGACATTCTTTTTTTAAAAAAATATTTTTTGTTAACCTAATATTATAAAAATATCTAAATAATATAAAATTAAAAAACATTTGGAAGTATTTTTAATGGGAAAAAAATAACTTCTTATTTCATCAAAAATTTACAAATTTGTAAGTGAAGTTTGTATTCATTCTTAAAATTTTCTTGAGTAATTATTTAATAAAACAAATATATATTGACATAAATTATGAACAAAAAAGTACAAAGAATATGTTTTTTTTATCTTAGCTATGAAATAAAACATTTCTCAAAGTAATCTTAATATGTCAAAATTAACAAATGATAAAATGAATAGTTCTTTGGAAATACAAAACTAAAAAATGTTATTGCTAATGCTTCACCAAAACCATCTTTTCACCAAGGAAGGTGAGATAAAAATCACTTGGATCTGTTACTAAGGCTACAAAAAATTCTAATTGCAACACTTGAATAAAAAGACAAAAATTTTGAGCCAGATGAAGAAGAGGATTGAAGCATCTCAGTGCTTTTATTAACTAGATTTCTTATGTTAAAGACAAAGATGAATTCTTGTAATTTAGGAAAAAAATATATTTACAAAATAGCCCTTCATCATTTGACTACTCCAATAACAAATATAGCAACACATTCTTGACTATTATAGATAGGTTAGTTTAATTTATACATATAATGATATTAGATATTACTGAAAAATATAACACAAAAAATAATGAAAAAAGCCAACACAAAGTATATATGAATTGTTGTTTTACTAGTATTTTTGGATTGCAGAGATCTCCTGTTGAGAGTCCAATATTTCTGCAATTACCTATGTGAAGGGTTTGAAACATGGCAAGTCATGAAGAGAAGCATGTAGGTTTCATGACAAGCAATTCACATTTAATTGATATATTTGGGT